>JAQFYZ010000517.1:0-40324 GCA_034695085.1 Cylindroiulus punctatus | reverse complement strand
TGTTGAAGTTGCTGGTTGTTGACTGCAAACTGTTGAAGTTGCTGGTTGTTGACTGCAAACTGTTGAAGTTGCTGGTTTTTGACTGCAAACTATTGGAGTTGCTGGTTGTTGACGGCAAACTATTGAAGTTGCTGGTTGTTGACGGCAAACTATTGAAGTTGCTGGTTGTTGACTGCAAACTATTGAAGGTGCATGTTGTTAACTACCAACTATTGAAGGTGCATGTTGTAAAGTACAAAAGTTTCTGGTTGTTGAATAAATAGTAAAGTTCTGGATTGTTGACTGCAAACTACTGAAGGTGCTGGCTGTTAACAAATGAAGTTTCTGGTTGTGAATGAGCAAAGTTATATGGTTTGAATACTGTTAATACTGAAGAGTGATTTTGTAAAACTTACATTTCCGGTCATTGCATTAACTATACTGCAGCAGTTGTTACCTTGTTAATACAGACATTGTCTAGTTGTTAACCTCCAGCTTCTGTACAGATTGTTAATTACTGACGTTTCTAGTTGTCAACTACCAAAGTTGTCTGGTGATTAAACTGGACTAAGGTTTCGTGCATGTAATATCTACTGGCAATCCAAGTCATCGAAAAGCCATTGCTTGAAAGCAACTGCTTTGGTTTAAATCATGCCAGAGCACTGTCTGCTAAAAGGTCATTGAAAGTTTCTTAAGTCCTTGAAAAGTCGTTGCTATCAGCTGCCAACATTGTGTAAACGCCCTTATAAGTGATTATTTGTCTGTCATGGATCCCTGATTATCGGGTCTTATCTTCTTTTTCGGTGATCTACATTCCTCACTCTTCATGGGCCTTGCTGGTCACGTGGTCCTTGTCCACCCACGAGGTCCTCAGGCAGGGGTGGAGCGAATTTTTACATTTTTTCTTCTTTTTTTTCTGATCCACCTGAGCATTCCATCGGTACCACTTACCAGTACTGGCACTCTTTTCTTAATTTCTGTTCTGCCATAATTTACCGGTTTTGTCCTCTTCAGGGTCCCACCTCACTCGCCCGTATTGATCAACAGGTGCGCCTGGGGCCTCTGGCATTACTCGATAGCACAGGAATGTGGCTGGGACCCCACCCTCGCTAGGTGTTTCCCAGCCAGAGGGACAAGTAACAATTCTTGGCCAAAATAAGTCAGGAATTTCAGCAGTGCCATACCCATGCTTCATCAGGAGGGTCTGTCTGGCTGGCTGGCGGCCATCTTGGATCCGGGGGCCTGCAATGGTTACCCATGTGTAAATGTTTCCGCAGAATTCTGCAGTAAATCCTATGTATGTTTTCTGCAGAATTTTGCAGAAAATGTTATGCATGTTTTCTGCAGAATTCTTCAGGAAATGTTATGCATGGTTTCTGCAGAAAATGTTATGCATGAAGTCTGCAGAAAATGTTATTCATGGTTTCTGCAGAAAATGTTATGCATGAAGTCTGCAGAAAATGTTATGCATGGTTTCTGTAGAAAATTGGGCAGAAAATGTTATGCATGGTTTCTGTAGAAAAGTGTGCAGAAAATGTTATGCATGGTTTCTGCAGAAAATTGTGCAGAAAATGTTATGCATGGTTTCTGCAGAAAATTGTGCAGAATTCTGCATAGACTTGGTCCCTTTTCTGCCTAAAACATTCTGCGGCAATTTGCAGAACTTTGCATAAATTAGCCTATTACATTCCCTGAAAAACATTTGTTGCTAATAACAACATATTAAATGGAAAACATATTGTATTAATCATTTAACTAATTTTTCGATGTGGAAATCGTACTGCCAGTATATAGTTTCATGATCGTCAGCTATATTGTGTGGCATATTACTGCATTTTTTTAGACCATTTTTTTGTTCTCAATTAATTGCCTGTGTACAGATTTAATTTTTTCTGCAGAATTTTTTTGCATTTGTTGTGCACAAAGTTTTCTGCAGAAAAAAAGGTATTTTCTGCAGAAGTATTCAGGGCAATTTTTTTCTGCAGGATTCTGCAGGAATTTTTTACATAGGTGCCTGGGCGTGGGAAATGCCCCTTTTTGGGAGCTATTCCAACAATGCGATTGGGCCTAATTGGGGCCGAAGAGTGTGGGGGGTGCTAGGGTCACCCCTGGGCCAAATGCATTCGAGCACAACTTTTGCAGTCAATGAAAGGGGAAGCCGCCATCTTGAATCTTCTGGATGACACTCTGGAATTATACTTTCCCATGGTCGTTGATGGGTCGTTTCACCTACTTTTGTTCTTGAGAAAATTTACGCCCTATGGTTTTCTTGTCAGTTTTTGGTAGTTTCCAGAACTTCTTAACACCGAATGCTCTATCGTTCCACCCACTTTTAAATCTTCCAGAGAAGGTACACCCTTGGTTATAGCTCCCATTTGCCCCTCAAAAATGGTGCAATTTCTCTTTTGGCCAAAATCCCGTTAGAATAACAGAACCACCCTTTGGTTTCCTCGAATTTGGCTTCAACTTGTGGATTTCCTGTAAATTGAAGACTTGCATTCGAAAGAATCTATGTGCAAATGTTTGAGAGATAATCAACAAAATGTTGCAACTTACTGTTGGGCCATAATCACTTTTACTGACAATAAGAATATTTTACCTGAATTTGGTAAATTACTTTCAGATAAGCAGTTTTTGGTGACAAGAATTTGCTATTAAGCAGTTTTAGATTCCTAGTAAGAAATTATGGATGTAATCTGGTATCTGATAAGCAGTTTTGGGTAACCAAGATAGTGTGATGAGCAGTTTTGGGTGCAAACACTTTCTGGTGAGCAGGTTTGGGTAAGATTGACTTTCTCATGAGCAGTTTAGGGTAACAATGACTTTCTGATGAGCAGTTATGGTTGACAAACACTATCCTCATCAGCATTTTTGGGCAAGAAGGACTTTCTGATGTGCAGTTTTGGGTAAGGAGGTTTTTCTGATTAGCAGTTTTGAGTTACCAAGACTTGTCTGATGAGCAGTTTTAGGTTAACAAGACTTTCTGACAAGCAGTTTTGGGTGACAAGGTCTTTCTGATGTGCAGTTTTGGGTGACAAAGACTTGTCTGATGAGCAGTTTTGGGTGACAAGAACTTTCTGATGAGCAGTTTTGAGTAACCAAGACTTGTCTGATGTGCAGTTTTGGGTGACAAAAACTTTCTGACAAGCAATTTTGGGTGACAAAGACTTTCTGATGTGCAGTTTTGGGTGACAAAGACTTTCTGATGTGCAGTTTTGGGTGACAAAGACTTTCTGATGTGCAGTTTTGGGTGCCAACGACTTTCTGATGTGCAGTTTTGGGTGACAAAGACTTTCTGATGTGCAGTTTTGGGTGACAAAGACTTTCTGATGTGCAGTTTTGGGTGACAAAAACTTTCTGATGTGCAGTTTTGGGTGCCAACGACTTTCTGAAGTGCAGTTTTGGGTGACAAAGACTTTCTGAAGTGCAGTTTTGGGTGACAAAGACTTTCTGATGTGAAGTTTTGGGTGACAAAGACTTTCTGATGTGCAGTTTTGGGTGACAAGGTCTTTCTAATAGGCAGTTTTGAATAACCAAGAGTGTCTGATGAGCAATTTTGGGTAACCAGGACTTTGTCATGTTCTGTAGTGCATTTTCCACGCTGTTCACCTACTCAGCCATATCCAGGTAACGTTAATTGGCATCGTGAGCTTTGTTGTTGATAAACAAACCAGTGTTTTACCCTTTCCAAAGATGTTCAATGCGTTGCTGCCTTTGGGCTGTGCATTTTTCGCATTTGAAATTTCACGGTTTGCTGCCCCGTGGGGTGGTTTCCTGGTCCGTGGACCAGTGGGCTGACCACTAGGGACATCCGTGTGACCCACCGAAACAACCTGCTGCTGAAACGATGGCAGCCAATGATAAATCTGCGTTTTATGGCGATGCGCTAGTTTTCGATTCATTTCTCATACGCGCAGCGCGTTTTTATCATTTTTATCTTCGGGTAAAAACTAAAGTTCGCACCCAGTTGTTAGGCGAATTTTCTTTTTAATTAAATTTCATTTGAAATTCATTCGTCGGTCCTGAGGCGGTCGAGGCTCGGACGCACATAACCCAATTTATATGAATGCAGTTATATCTCGTAGTGGGATGGCGAAGAATCTTCAAACTAAATTTTGATCTTTATCACATCAGCATTACCTGGAAACTTAATATCGCACTCTGACGAGGCTTCACTTTATAGGCGTGGATGTTCAGTGGGAAAAACAGGAGTTTTCGAAACGGGAAGTGATGCAGGACGTTTTTGGTAGTGTATGAAATCATACGAAATCAAATATACAGGGTGTCTGCCAATGCTTTAAGAGGTTTCGCGAATTTTTTTCTGCTGTATTGTTAGCGATAAGGAGTTGAGTTTGGTGATATCAAACCACCATCTTTCGAAGTTTTATTGGGAATTTTTTCGGGGTCAAATATCTCCACCGTCCGCCGCTAGAGGGCGCTGAATGGGGGCTTGCCATTTTGCGACTATGCGCCCTCTAGCGGCTGAAGGCGGGCATGTTTCACCGCATGAAAATTTGAAATGATACCTGGAAATATGCTTGTTTGATGACACCAAACTCGATCGACATATCTCAACAAAAACCACAAAAAATTCACGAAATCGTCGACCTGGTATGGGAAGAACTACCTGTAGATTTGATTTTCAATTGTTATATTTTATATCTTATATTTCTGCACTTTGGCTTAATTTAAGATGAAATTGATCAATTTGATGCTGTGAATTATGATGTTCACAATGTCCCCACGTGTCAGGTTAAAGAACCAAAATGAAACAGACTGACCGAATGACCCCTGGCTTTAATGCCGCAGTATTTATTGGATTTGGCTTATGAAACTGGTGTTAATATGCCGGAAACAGTTCCTTTAATAACAGTAAATCGCCTAGTGATTGATTCCAAACCAGATGAGCTCATAAAAGTACTCTTATGTCGTTTTCATGGTGCTGTGGAAATTTCATTAAACCGTTTATTTGAGCAATAAAAGAGCTTCTTCAGCCCACTTGGCAATTGAATCTGCAAATATTTTTGGCTTCCTTTATATGAAACTGGCTCGATAAAATTGCTGACTTTTATTTACACCTGACCGGGCTTTTAATGACACTCATATTTGGCCAATTGGCGCTTTAATTTGGCCAAATGAGGTTATTCCCTTAGCCCTCAAATTGACTTATGTTATGGGAAACTGCGAGGCCCTCTTGCGGCAGGGTGGCGAACATTATTTTTGCAAAAACAAAAAGACTTTTACTGAAGTTAAAGTGCAAATTAAGTTATGAACTGCTTAGATGTATGTTCTGTCCTAGGGTACAATGACAGATTATCAGAAATAAAAAAAAAAATCCTTTGAGAGAAGCTTGACCTCCAAGACGTTTTGAGCGTTAACATGCAGTTGTTATTTTTGTCCTTTTTTGTTGAAAATGTCAGTTCTCACACGTACCCTATCAAGAACTTTCATATACATATATATTTAGTGGTGAGAAAGCGATGAAACACCTCACGGAAAAAGTTTCCACATTGAAAAAATGCATTATGAAACTTAAAACTATTAGAACGTGTATATCAAAATAAATGACAACTGCTATCACTTTAAATTACACTAAATTTTAGTTTCTTAATATAAAACATCTAAAAATGTACTTCTCTGAATCCGATTCATTTGAAAATCCACAAATTTATCTAAAAATGAACTTTCCTGAATGGAACTCATTTGAAAATGTCTTGTTTCAATTAAATTCAATTGAAAATTTGCTTTTCTCAATTAAATTAAATTGAAAATTCGCTTTTCTCAATGGCATTCACTTCGAAATACACTTTTCTTAGTGAACGACTTTCTTTTCTGAAGTTAAAAATTTGAAAGTGAACTTTTTCTGAATGGAATTCATTTGAAAATGCACTTTTCTCAGTGAAAGACATTTGAAAATTACTTTCCTGAATTTGAACATTTGAAAATGCACTTTCAGAATGGAATTCGTTTGAATATACACTTTTCTCAATGAAATTAATTTTAACATGCAGTTTTCTCAATTGGAATCGTATAAAAATGAACTTTTCTGAATGGCATTCGTTTCGGTTTTTTAAATGAAATTAACCTCCTAGTGCATTTTCCTTAATGGAATAATCTCCAATGCACTTTTAAAATGGAATTGATTTTAAAATTACTTTAGCTACTGTTGGGAAAAAATGCTAGGAAATGAAACAAAACGTTGCAATATGCAAATTTCAACGTCTTTGGCATGCATTGGTGTTAGTAAATCGCCCTGATGATTTCTCCGATTAAAGATATTACTGGTAATGATTGATAAATTCGTTTTTCTGACAGTATCCTGCAGTAATTTTAAGCAGGAAAACGTGTTTGCGTCGGTTTCTTCAATAACAGTTAATGAGAAGGCTACTGGCCCAACTGACCACTGGTCGTCATAAACTACCAAGTGGCTTTCCCTGACTGGTACAATTTGGCCAGGTGATTTGTCGACCTAAATTAACCCCCTGAAGAC
The DNA here is from genome assembly GCA_034695085.1 of Cylindroiulus punctatus. Classification (NCBI taxonomy): domain Eukaryota; kingdom Metazoa; phylum Arthropoda; class Diplopoda; order Julida; family Julidae; genus Cylindroiulus; species Cylindroiulus punctatus. Next base: position 33,855 of record JAQFYZ010000517.1, on the reverse strand, counting down.
AAATTCATGTATGGTCGAGTCGTAAGATTGCATTTTCTTGAATGACGTAAAACTGGACGATATATTACGACACATGTCCATGAGACACGAAACAGGAAATAGTATTTTAAAAAGCTAATTTTATTTGTCCCTGATTCCTACAGAATCGTGTTAGGGTTTCTTTGTACCGAGAATTGTATGTCACTGGATTTGAAATTTATGGGTATTTATTAAAGTGACCTGTCCACCTCTGCTGAGATTGATGGTCGACTCCTAGCCATCTGTTTTGACCACAAAAAAACCAAAAATGCACTCCAATATTGGAGACCAGCAACTTAGAAGGATACACATAATTGATTTTTGACCACTGGTCATAAAACGTTTGCTCACCATAAAGCTGGCAAAGCAAGGAAAATAATTGTAAAGATGCCACCGCTAATATATAGCCCACATTGGCAAACATTTGACCATAACATGTGCAATAACCCTTGGGATTGGCATGAGGTCATTGCAATTTTAAGAAGTTTTGTCTGACCATTGAAAGTGATTTTTTGCAATTGAATTTTGATCATTTTGGACAGATATGATAATTTCAAATGAAATTAAATGTTTTAATTTAAAGTTTATATTTATAGTACGTTCCTGTGCTATATAAAATGAAAGTTATTTTTTTTAGCATTTTCCCAGATATTCTTTATTTTGCCAACGACAGTAAATCTCTTATATTCCCATTAAGACAGCAGGTGCTGCCATCTATCGCCCATAAAGCAGAATAAAGATCGAACATAGAATTATCGTTTTTATTAATATCATATACATTTCCATTAGTTGTCAAAGAGCACATCCCATAAAACGCAAGGCCCTGTTAATGTTTACAAAAAAATTATTTTAATATGTTGATCAGGAAAAGAGAAATTGTATTTGGTGATTTTATGCAGGGTGTACACAAAGTCATAGCGCATTTTCAGTGGGCCTTAACTCAGTAATAGATTCTCTTGTTTAAAATGCTATTTTCGCAAAGAAAAATATCATTTTTTTGATCTTTATTTTCATACCTTGCCCCATAAATATAAAGTTTTTAGAAATTGTTAGAATAAAATGTGCTGAAAATGCCATGCCATATACAGGTATAGTTTTTTTGAACAAATTCCTAAAAACACAATAACGGATAACGCATTTTACAATGTATGGGAACATAGCTACTGGGTATTTAGTAGTGTTTTTTTAAATGCAAGTTTTAGTAGATTATTTTAAATTTTTTGCTAGTTTGAGAAGCACTGCAGTACTATGATAATCCCATTAAATGTTTACACTAGTTTAAGTTTGCGGATTAATAACATTCAAACTTCTATGTCAAACTTATTAAATGTTATGCAAAACACGTTTATGAAGAAAAAGTATTGTCAAAAACGTTTCAACTCTTTTTCCAACTGAATTACATGTACGTTTTAAGATTACTGGTTTTCATTTATTACAACTTAGTTTATAATCCATCCGCTATGTATTGGCCCAAAGTTATCTGATCAGAATTTTATTCTCTGATAAATAAATGAAAAATTCGGATGCATTATCGAACCTGTCATGTGAATTTGATTTTAGTCAACGCATCCATATTGTGGAAAGTTAATCAATTAAAAAACTGTGCAGCCTACCCTGATTATTTTCATGCTTATTTTCAAATTACATTAATATTGATTGTCCATTACGGTTTCAGTAGCCAAATTTGTTGGCGTTATAAAATAACTGGACTAATTTCCAGATTTTGAAATTGAAGAAAGTTTCCCATGGATTTGCATGTCAAAACTTGATCAAAAAATCATCTTTTATTTCCTCCATTTGGCCTCGTGGAAAACACACCTTTAATGCTCTCCGGCTTCCGTTTTTATTCGGTTTTATGAAAGCAAAGTGTGTAAAAAATGTCTATTAAACAGATTCAGATGAACTATTTATTGCCGCATTGAATAAAGCGTGTAAAGGCCATAATCTCATCCCGGACAGAATTAGGACTATAATTTGTACAACCGTACTTAATCCCATTTCAGACAATTGTAACCTAGATTTGGAAAACGGTTTTTCAACCTTAAACACATTAATCGTGTGAAATGGATTATGTTTCTCGCGTTTTTTTGTGCGAATTTGATATCAAAGACGTTTGGCTGTTTGACCACAATAACATCGAGGTTTCCATAACAATAGCAAGCTCATCTGCAGTTTATTTTGGGGATTTTTTGTGTTTTTCTCACTGTGAAATTCTGTTATTCTGGCATCATAATCCCAGGGGGACGTTTATGTTTCACAACATTTCATAACAGAACATTGCAAAAAACACTTCATAACAGAACAGTGTAATTTCATAACAAAACCCTCTATTGCGAAACACTGTAAAAATGCGTGATATAAAAATTACCAAAAAATGATACACAATAAATTATGAGATTTTGGTGTGAAAAACTCCCAACGTGCTAGGCGAAAGTTCGTTAAAATAATGTGTAATTACTGATAGACGTCTGTGGGCCATTCTGTCTGTCATGTTGAACCAACTTTACACATTTGGTTGAGTTTAAGTCGCTACAGGGGGGCATCTGGGGACCCAGGGGTCACCTTAATCCCATCAATTTTTTTGCAGTTCATTTTAATGAAACATTTACCCCAGGGTAGGGTGGGCGCCACTCGTGTGCAGGCTCGTTTTTCATTTGAATATATTTGCATTTTTCTCAAAAACATCAGCTTTCGACTTACTGGTTTTCGTCCTTCTTTTTAAGGAATTAAAAGCTTAATACGACGTAATTTTTACTTTCTGATGAAAATATCACACTTCATGAAATCTGCAAACAATTTCAAAACGTTCCCTATTGCTATATATCATAGGTGGTCTTCATAGGTTTCAGTATTTTATGAAAAAAAATCATGTTTTTTACGTTGCAACAAATTGTACCAAATACTATTTCAGGCTTTGATTTTCATATTTCGTTTTTCATTTTAAAATATATTTGCATTTTTGACAAAATCTGTAGCTTTCACCTTACTGGTTTCCCATTCGTAATTAACATCCTTATTTTTGTAGAAATAAAGGTTTTATAACTTGTATTCGCTGTAATTCTTGCTTTCTAAATGAAAACTTCACACAGTGATGAGCACTGCAAATAATTTCAGAAAGTTACCTATGGCATTTATAGGTGCAATGTGCACTATATTGCATGTACTGTATTTCAGTATTTTCAGAAAAAAAAATCATAAATTTTGAATTTGCAAGAAATTATACCAAATACTACTACAGGCTGTGATTTTATATTTCGTTTTTCATTTGAATGCATTTGCATTTATCCAAATCTGTGGTTTCCCCCTCGTAATAAACGTCATTGTTTTTTTATAGAAATAGTCTTATTCCCTGTCATTCTTACTTTATGATGAAAATTTCGCCAGCTCCCACACTTCATGAAAAGTGCAAACCATTGCAGCATTTTCAGAAGGTGGTGTCTGACAATTCCCAATCGATATTATAGGTGAAAATGTGCAAATGTTCAAAAAATTTCAGAAAAATTTCCTAGAAAAAAGACCACGCTTTTTACATTGCAAGAAATTATACCAATGAATCTTACAGTGCGAGACTTAATTATCACAATTCCAACTGCAGTTCTAGACAAATTCTCATTAGTTCTATATGGTTAGGAATTCCCATGCATAACTTCTGCATAGCTCCAATAAAAGCCCCATTTATCCTACATACAGTGCAAGAAAATGTGCCACAATTTCTGCCTTACTAGAACATTACCCTGATATTAACTTTGAAATCCACCGAAATTTATTATTATTAGGTGCTCATTTTTTGCCCGATTTCTTCGAATTGTCTTGGCAATTGGCCGGGGTTTCTGGACACCCTGTAGAGATTTATTGTCTCACTTTGCAGAAGCCATTCTTGGAAACTGCTAATTATGCTAATGCTTTCTTGTGCAGTACGATGTTCATAGTCTGCTTTAATAATGCGTTAATCGTGCCCTGTGCATATTTTGGCCTTTATTATCTTTTATAGCTGGTGGATCACCCCTGCTGGGGGTCGTTGCTTTAACTTTTGGGGGTCAATAAGAAGTTCAAGCTCAACCCTAAATCACGAGTATGACTCGTGCTAATGGGGCAAATGGCCCCAGAATTGTTTATGGCAGGGATGGGTCATTTAATGCACGTTTCAAGGGGTCGAGAAAATTCATTTTCCAGGCCATCACCATTGAGATCGAAGAAATGTCCCGTGGTGAAGGTCACGGGAAGGTCGAAGTATTTCCATGAAAATTTCAAAAATTAGTTAGTTTGCAAAATCGAGTTACTAATTGCGAAAATTTAAGTGGAGCTATACAGTGAAGCCCAACCAATTTATTTAATTTCATGTTATTCTCAGGAGGTTTATTTGCTGGAATTAGTTTTAAGTTCCCTAGACTAGCATTTTATGGCTGTTAAATTCATAATCTTTGAATAAATTTGGCGAGAAATTTGGCTTGAATTTGGCTGGAAAAGACATTTACTTGGCCCCTACCACTTGTTGATAGTGGAATACTTAGTTGGGCTGAATTGAGTTTAGGTAAACTATGCAAAAGTATGGGCCTGTTCAAATATGATGTCATCATATTAGGGGGTGAAGGTTAGCCATATAATTATGGAGGGGGTGGTCAAATGATGACAGCATTACTGTTTCGTAAATCATTTGCCATCCAGTTTTGAAAAAAAAATCGTCTAAGGCGTTTTTCTTTTTTTAATAAAAACGTGTCTAATGACTAAAATCCATAATGCTCACATTTTTATAAAAAAATTTCTCAATTCCAAATATTTTTAGTCAATGATTGTCACCAGGGTGGCTGTAAATGTGACATCTGAAAATCTCCAAATATGATCACAGATTATTTGAACGTTCTCTATTTACAAATAAATTTAACAATACTTGTTGAATAGGAAATTAGCTTAAAAAAATTCGGACTAATGTAGCCCTGTCTATAATCTATTGTTTTTCTGATAAGAATTTGTCAACTTAACACACATTTTGTGTGTGCTTGTTATGCTATAAACATTAAAAACAACCTGTTCTTCAATTAACTGTGTACACCTGTTAATAAAAAGCACGTCATTGTTTTTGCACTAACTTTGAAACAAACTTTTTACACTTCTGGATTCAGACTTTTTACACTTCTGGATTCAGACTTTTTACACTTCTGGATTCAGACTTTTTACACTTCTGGATTCAGACTTTTGGGACATCCAAATCAAACTGGAAGCTCGTGACAAGGGCACAAAGACCCATATTTCTCAAATGGTTAATTGATTTAGCCCAGGTCATAATTGGAAAATGTAAGCATGATCGAGTAGGGGGGACTTTGCCCAAAAAAGCGTTTCTAGGGGATAATGCAAATGTGCAGGGGTGGCTCCAAATTGATGCTGGAGGGACAAGTGGGCCTCTGGACTTGCTCTGGAGAGGGGATTTACAGAAGAGGTCCTTTGTGAGGGTGCCATCTGTCGTCCAATCGATGTGCATGTGGGTCCCCTGGTGGAAAGAAAAGTTGAAAGGGCATCGTTTGGGTAGTAGTCCCACTCGGAGCCATAGGGGTCAGCACTTCAAAACTATTTTTTTCTCCAAAATAGGCACAATGGTCAGGAACAATGGCGGCTGGGGATGGGCCTGGAGGGGAACGTACCTCAGGAGAGGCAATCTTTTGATTAATCACAATGGAAAATTCTCTAATTAAGGAATTTTCTGGCGGGCAATTAATGGAGGTGCCGCCACATTGATTAATGCGTTTTGATCGAAAATGGAGGCAGTGGTTGGTGGTGCATGGTGGTTGTTTTCAAAGCCACAATCGATTCGGGCAATATAAGAGATTAAATAAATTTAATGAAAACTGCATGAAATCTCTAATGAAAAAAAGAAAGGAGGTCAATGCTGGCGCCTGATCGATAACTATTGGCAATAATTTAATAAACACGTGAGATGGCTTTGATAGCCATTGTTTCGTGAGGGACTTTGAACTTTACAACAACATCTTGGAAGGAAACATTCTTGGCTGGAAGGAAAATCCATTGTTGTTTGGTTGCCAGGATGGCGAGGGCAGGGCAGGAAGTCACCGGACGATATTTAATGGGTAACCATCGATGGATTTTACCCAAATTTCAACAAAAGTCCAGAAACAGTTCGAGTCTGAAACGATTGATCGCTGATCGAGGGTTAACGAAGACATAAAAGGTGGGAAATGGCTGACAGGTAGTAATGAAATACACTGAAGCAGGGCCTGAAATTGATTTCTGGTAAAAACAATGGGAAAAGGCTGATTGATTAATAATAACAAACGCTGCACATCGAGGCAGTTCGTTGAACATTGACCCAAATCCTCCCAAAATGATGGTGCAGAGGTCGTGACTCATCATTGCTGCTGGTTCATTTGGCTATATTGACTCTTTTAGCTCCCAATAATGTTGTTGGATTGCGAGGGGGTGGAGGCAGCTTGATAGCCTCTGTTTTTGAACGACCCGATTCGCCAAATTTCGGTTTTTGCTGATTTTCAAAGTCACTGCGCAGTGACACCCTGTATGTTACGGGGTGCTTCAAAAAGAACTGGAATTAACATGAAAGTGTTCCGTTAATCGTTTTTGCAATTATTTCATTAAGAGATTCATCTTAAGTAGATTTTGCAATTTAACCAAATTTGAAGTTTGCTTCAAGTTTATAGAATAATTGTGATTGTTACATTTTATGGATATTTGTGCAAAAGGTGTTATGATTTTCTCAGCACAAGAAAATGTTTCGTTGAGAAGAAATGCTAACTTGTCTGGATGAACCCAATCAACTTTTGATTTAAAATGGGGGAAAATGCTAACTTTTGCTGATTTTCAATGTCATTTGCAGTGACACCCTGTACAATCGTGTGTTACGAGGTGCTTCAAAAAGAACTTAACATGAAAGTGTTCCGTTAATCGTTTTTGCAATAATTATTTAATGAAGAGGTTCATCTTAAGTAGATTTTGCAATTTAACCAAATTTGAAGTTTGCTTCACGTTTATAAAATAATTGTGATGGTTGAATTTTCTGGATGTTTGTGGAAAAGGTGTTATGATTACCTCAGCACAAGTAAATGTTTCATTGAGAAGAAATGCTAACTTGTCTGGATGAACCCAATTGACAATTGATTTAATTTGGTGAAAATGCTAATTTTTGCTGCATTGACATTCCTACAAAAATCGTGTACCTGTAATCGTTACATATTTTGGTTGTTTTGGTAGTCAGAGGAATGTGCTGCATGGGCACACACGGTGGCATTCCTGTAAAGAAAGGAGTTGTTTTTGTCAGTGTTGTCGAAATGTTATTCGTTGTCAATCATGTGAGGTTGGTTTTGCCACCGTTTTGTTTCCTTCATCGAATTTCTGCAGCTCCAGCTGACAATTGAATGTTTTCTCGAAATGCTGATGCCATTGTGGACCTGTGGTAACAGTGGCAAGAGTTGATTGTACGTTTTCATGGCACTCGACTTTGGCGAAAAAAGCTGAAAAAATACTTCCACCTCAGTAGTTACAAATGGAGCGTTTTTTTGCGCAAAATTATAGATAGGAGATGGACAAAACGCCTCTGAATGGCACTTAAGAGTCCATGCATCGAAAGGCTCTTCACATAAATTTCACTTCGGAGCCCATCCTGAACAAATTTGCGAACAAATGCTCGCTAAACAGAAGATCTTGCAAGATGCTAACAGAAAAAAAAAAACATGCCCAGAAATAATAACAATAATAAAAATGCAGTAATGAAAAGATGGCTGCCCACGTCTGGCTGGCTGCACAAAAGGACCAGAAGTTGAAAATTAGCAAAGTGTTGCTTCCCACGCCATGCTTAACGAACAGCATAATAAACAGGAATTGAGCAAAAATAGGAAATGCACAAAGTTCAACAATGGCAGATGCAACTCTTGTTGATAGGAGGTTGGATGATGGTTAGCAGAAAAATGTGCATCAGGCTCGTAAAATCAGCTACCAAAACAAACACAAATTACGATTAGATTTTGGCAGATGCAAAAAAATGCACACTCAAAATAAGGCCCAGAAATGCGAGGAAAAAAAGTGCTTTGAACAGAAACGGCGAGCGCCCCCTGGCGAGGACGTGCGGCGCGAAACAATGACCACCTCTGTATTATCTTAATTTGAAAAATAGCAGCCAGTCATTAGCGGGCAGCGGCTTTTCGACTGCGAAATTGAATTAAAATTCCGCAGCTTTGGGGAGCCCAAATTCGGTGAAAGCTTCTGGAATTTTGATGTTCGTTGAGTAGCCAGTGACCCCCTTGAGCCGCCATCTTGTTTTTATTCTAATGTGCTAATGAGGTCTCATCTTGCATTAAAGTAAAATACCGAATTTGTGCAAAACTGGATGCCAAACATTGAAATTTAGCCCAATGATGACATCATTAGACCTTTCACTTCACAAAATCCATCAATTTGTTACCCCTCCCAAATGGTTGCTTTGCAGGCGCCATCTTGAAGCACCTGTTGGCTGTTGCCACCAAGAGTGCATGCATGTTTAGGTGGTGTTTAGGACATGTTTTGCCATTAATTGCCCATGCATGTTTAGGTAGTGTTTAGGACACGTTTTGCCAATAATTGCCCATGCATGTTTAGGTAGTGTTTAGGACATGTTTTGCCATTAATTGCCCATGCATGTTTAGGTAGTGTTTAGGACTTGTTTTGTTATTAATTGCACATGCATATTTAGGTAGTATTTAGGACATGTTTTGCCATTAGTTGCCCATGCATGTTTAGGTAGTGTTTAGGACATGTTTTGTCATTATTTGCCATTGCATGGTTAGGTAGTGTTTAGGACATGTTGTGCCATTAATTGCCCATGCATGTTTAGGTAGTGTTTAGGACATGTTTTGCCTTTGATTGCAATGCTTTCCCTGGGTTTGGGGGCAACTTCCGGTTTCGTCTGTCAGCGCTGCGGTCTGCGCGCCGTCGGCCATTGTTGTTGCACAAGAAGGCAACAACACCGGAAGGACAAAAGGCGAGGGACTCTTTTCACGGGGATCGTGTAGCAATCAAGTGTTGATTCAAGTGGCAACAATCGGTCCTTTCTTGACTGCAGCTCCATCTCGCGGAGCGGAACGTGACCGGCCGGTCACGAGCCTACAAATTGGCCGCCCGTTCTAATCGAACGCTTTGCGTGGGGCGACCATTTTGTTTCATAAATTGAAATTCCTCCACATTGTCGGACGAGCTCAGCAGTCACGACTGGATGACTGGAGAGAATCGGCCAGGAATCTGTGCGTGACAGTGGCTGTCTTGTGGGTTCAAGATGGCGGCCATGCTCAGAAATGCGAGAGGATTCTTTCCTTATCTGCTTACATTTGAACCGCATCACTCGTTCGATTTGGGAATGTATTCATGCGCACTGCACGCGCCCGAAATGGAATTCTGGCATATGCAAATTTCGAATTTCTCGTCTAAATTTTCATATTTTAATGTGCACCGCACGCGCACGAATTTGCACGCTCCCAAAATGGAATTCTGGCACATGCAAATTTCGAATTTGTCGTCTAAATTTTCATATTTTAATGTGCACTGCACGCGCACGAATTTGCACGCTCCCAAAATGGAATTCTGGCACATGCAAATTTCGAATTTTGCGTCTAAATTTTCATATTTTAATTTACCAATTATTATAAACGTCAATTTCTAGGTGATTTTTTATACCATAATTGATTTTCATTGATAGATCTGTTTACTAACGTTGTGCTGTAGATACTTTCTAAAAAAAGCGAGACTTTCTATAAAAAAAATAGGCAAGCAATAACAGTACAACTGGTACTGACGACTACCAAAGCGTTACCATTATCGAACCATAGTGATGAATTTATTTATAATCAAGATTTATTTTGGGAAATCTGTATCTGTAAGTAGGAAAGCTTTGCCATTATGTGACCAACAATGCTTATAGCATGTTTATTGATAATGTCATTGACATGACGAATAACTACTGAAAGCCAAATTGATGAACTGTCAACATTTCGCAAATGTCTCTGTTTTTCCATGAATCAACCCTTGGGTGAGTTTTTTCTTCTCTTCATTGAATTGGTCATGGACCTGCGAATTATTTTGGGAAGAACCTGGCCCACTTTGTCAGTACAAATACTCTTTATGTGCCTTCATTATCTGATTGCAGATAGGAAGCAGTGGACGCGAGGTGGTGCGCATGGTGGCGTTGTCGTCGCCCCTGGTGGTACAATCTGAACATGTTTGGTGCAAGGGGGGCCAGCTTGGGGTTTGTTTAATTTGGTGCGGGCTTCGCGCCTTTTGGACCCCCGAAAAATGCCAGATTAGGATTTAGGAAGTGGCGAGGGTGGAGGAGATGAACTTGATTGCCGAAAAATGGTCTCTTACGGCGCTGCGTGCAAGGAAAACATCTTCTTATCAGATTCCTCTATCTTTTCTCTGACTTACCAGGGGTACCTTTTTTGTTTGCATCAGCGGTGCTTTGCGGCCCATTTTAAAATCAAACCGAGCTTTAACGTTTTTAATGAATTCGCATTTAGACGTATGCAAAATGAACGAAAATGTGGCGGAAATTGGTCGGAATGGGATGCTGACCCTGTGGGAGGTTTGATGAAATATTGCCACTCATGATTTGCATGAAAAATGCATCGAGAATACAGAAGTCCGCCTCTGAAGAGTGTGATACAAATGTTTCTGTTAAAACAAGATTGACTTCATTTTCCCGCTGAAAAATCTCACTGACTCGAATTGAACATCCATGCTGAAAAAGTGAAGCTTTTTTGACGTTTTTACCAACGATTTCCGAATAATCTACAATAAATAAAGCTCAATATCAGACCCAGTTTCAGAAAATGTGTGTGAGGGTTTGGTGAATCTGAGTAATGGCTCTTGAGGAGTTGAGCTTTCCATGTCATGGGATGAATGATACTTGGTTAGGAAATATGAAAATCTCAATTTTCATACATGTTGATATCCCTCAGATTCATGAACTTACATGTACATGTATCACATGAGATAGGGCTAGGCCTGTTTTAATTGAAGCTTTGAAGTTCAAAACATTAATACATGTGGCACATACACTGTATATCATCTTGCATTACAAGTCTTCAATTGCAGGTACATGTAAATCCACTTTATAATCATTAATGATGTAAGACGTAATTTATTTGTCCAATTTTGTTTTCTCTGCATTTCTTGATGGGTTGACCTCATGCATTGCTTTTTTTTTGCCAAATCTGCATACGTGTTTTGCGTTTGAATGCCTTTATTTCCAATTGGAAATTGCATTTCTGAAAGTGATTTTAATAAGAAAAAATCATACCATGATAAGACAAGGTTCAACCAAGTTTTACTTTTTCAAAACAGCTTAAAAACAGTGTTTGATGTCCAAAAACAGTGGAAAGTTAGTTAAACACAACTCAACCATGTGGAAACATTGACATAATATGGTAATCGTATTTTATAAACAGTTATTATAATTACATTAGTAAACGTTGTCATTTCGACCCTTCCCTTATAGGAAGTTCGTATTTCAAAGCCGAAATATTTGGGTTGATGATGAAATTTCAGAAACAATTTTTTCTGTAAAATGTCAACATTTCTTAAATTTCTTCCTTGTTCCATATCCGGATTGTTAAGGTCACCACCAGTGGTCGTTAGGGGCCTTCTCATTACCATCAATTCACGTTAAGGTGTGACTGAACTGCTCGTAATTAAAACGATGAATTAAATTAGGCAAAACGGATTTGAATCGAGTTTTATGCGAATCCCCTTAGCATTTGGAGATGATATTAAGATGGCGCTGCGTTAATATGCATCTCAACATCCGGGAGTCAAGGTAAGCCTTAGGTTGAAGGTTTTCTTAGGGTTTTCTTCCGAACCTGGTTTCGGATTATCTTAATTCACGACGCAGCACTTATTAATGGCGAGGCCTTGTACAACTCAAACCCTTTTTTTGCTGCTTTTCAGGAAATTCAGATTGGGATGGTAACTGCCCCAGGGGCTGGGTCTGTCTGCGCGTGCTGGTTAAGGGGGCGTCAGGTGTGTCCAGGGGATTTCTACGAAGGAGACACCAACAGTGGTTTACCGCGTTATTAACTGCTAATAAAAATTGTGCCATTTTGGCGGCACATCCTTGAGTTGTTTTTCCAGCAGGGCTGAAGGATGATGCAAAACTAATTTCATGTCGAAATTGGAAAGTGAGTTATTAAGTGAAAAATGCTATTTTTATGGCAAATAAGGATATGAAAACTTTTGATCATGTGCCAATTTGAACATGAAGTGGCTTTTTTGTGGAAAATTTGGCCTATGAAATTGTCAAATAGGCGGATTATTTAGAAATGGTACCAAAAATTTTATAATTTTATCTTACAAAATTTGATGAAGAGAAAACATACCAACATTCTGAACTGGTCAGAATGTTGAATATAAACTAAACTACAATGGCAGGGTTTTGAGAAAACTGATAAAATACCAAAAGGGACAGGTATTTGATCCAAGTTGAACTTCAAACGTTCTTAAACTCCAGAGTGCATTTGATATAACTTTAAATGAGGTGATTTGTGAGGTTGAGGTTTCCATGTCTCATAAAACGATATGAGGAGCTGAGGTGAAGAATGAAGAGTTTTTTTAAATAGTTTTGATACTCCAATGAACACTTTGTCAAACACAATTCAGCTCAACTAGTCATTACTCTCGTTTAACTCCTCATCCAAAACAGTTCACTCCTCAGATTATGATGGTAACATTTTTGAGAAAACTTGCTAACGTAGTAGCTGATTTATGAAATAACGTACTAATTAAGACTCCAAAAGGTGTGCATTTTCCAGAAAAATAACCAAGGTTTCTTGTAGTTTTCTTATACAATTAAAGGCCTTTGATCCTCTGCAAAAGGGTATATGAGCAGTTGATAATCTGAGGGATAGCTGTAATAACTTATATGTGATAGCAGTGAGGAGTTGAGGCTGAGAAAACCTCAACTCCTCACTGCTATCACTTGGAGTTGATGGTTCATCCACTCCTCACACACCTCATTTAAATGAAATCAGGCCCTGGTTGCAATAAGTAGTTATGGTAACAAATTTACCATTTGTTAACTACCAGGTCCCAATTTCAAAAAAAGGAAAGTGATTACATGATGAATCTGAGGTTTCTATGTCATGAGACATTGAATGATACCTGGTTAGGAATCTTTACAACCTCAACTCCTCACAGCTAACTCAGATTTATCAACTCCTTATATAATTTCGTTATGAAAGGGGCCCAGGTGAGGGTACACTAAGATTACCCACATTTTTTAATGACGTCATCTTGGAGGTCGATAACAGCACCCATGTAGCCCCACCCAGAGGTCCTCACGCGTGCCGCTCGTGGACCCCACCCCTCAGGTGGCTCCCCCAGCCGGAAATACCCGTTTTTTGTCTTTTTTACCCACGTATCTACCAATGGCATCGCTGATAGCGGGGTCGTTCCGATACTTTACCTACTTAACCCTGTATAAATATTCATTTAGACCCCCATCTGAAGTTTTTTGCTCGCGCGCCTATGTAAATTAGGACATGAAAACTAACATCTTCATATAATCTTTTTTTTAGCTTTGGTTTTTTTCGTTTTGTGTTTCTGGCATGTCGTGAATGATGCTGATTTGCTGATTTCTGTTAGCGATACAGGGTGGGGCGATATCCCATCATGACGGTATGAGAATGCGAATTTTAGCCGCATTTTTACCCGACTCCACTTTTGAGCCTTTTGAGCACCTGGCCAGAAATTAGGCTCTAAAATGTGCTCAAAAGCATAGCAACATGATCTATTGGGTGTCCCATCGAGACTGGAATGTGGCCCAGCGGGCATTCGCCTAATTTTCAACCACTCCGAAATACTTTTTGCACATTTTTCACATTAATATTTGACAGCGATGTTTTGTCCTGAAACAAAATTGCCCCTTATTTACACGTAACTGTTTTATTTTGTATGAATGTTACCTTAAAAACTCACAAGCCTACATTTAAAAACTACATTTCATAAACAAAGAATGCATTTTCATAACGTTCCATGACATCGATAACGTTTCATGTAATTGATACATTTCATAACAACATAATCGATTGGTGGGTTTTATTTGTTATTGGTTTAAAAAGAAAATGAAAATTTTGACAAGAATGTTTTGCCCTGAAACAAAATTGCCCCTTTTTGCCTTGTAAATGTTAGTTTTTGTATGAATTTTTCCTTAAAAACCCACTTTCTTTGTTCGTGTTTTCCCTACATTTGTACATTTCATAAACAAAGAATGCATTTTCATAACGTTTCATAACATCCGTACCATTTCATATAATTGATACATTTCATAACAACATAATTGATTGGTGGGTGTTATTTGGTATCGATTTTAAAAAGAAAAGGAAAAGTTTGACAAGAATGTTTTGCCTTAAAACAAAATTGACCCTTTTTGCAATGTAACTGTTAATTTTTTATGAATTTTACCTTAAAAACCCACTTTCTGCGTTCGTGTTAAGCCTGCGTTTCTACATTTCATAAACAAAGAATACATTTTCATAACGTTTCATAACATCCATACAATTTCATATACTTGATGCCTTTCATAACAACGTAATCGATTGGTGGGTTTTATTGGTATTGGTTTTAAAAAGAAAATGAAAATTTTGACAAGAATGTTTTGCCCTAAAACAAAATTGTCCCTTTTTGCCATGATTTTTTATGAATTTTACCTTAAAACCCACTTTCTGCCTTCGTGTTATACCTACTTGTGTACATTGCATAAACGTTTTCATTACATGTTATAACATCCATACCATTTAATAAGAAAATAATCGATTGGTGAATTTTGTTATTTGTCTAAAAAAGAAGAAAATTAAAATTTTGACAGGAATGTTTTGCCCTAAAACAAAATTGCTTCTTTTATATGTAACATTAGCAATTACATGTAATTGAAGCCCTGACAACATTTTCCCAAACAGTTATTTGTTTTACATGAAATTCTGCAGTATAAATGTGCTAAAATTTGAAGGATCGTTGTTTTCAAGTATTTGAAATCATTTAACCTTAAATTGCAAAAAGCAATGGCGTTCATGCACCTCCCATTAATTGTTTTTAATTGCACGCTTTTCGTTAGCTTCGCATATATTGGTTAATCCTACGCAAATATCAATTAGCTGCTCAATGGGTCAGTCGAGGGGTGTACTACTTACGAAATTGGTAAAGCACTCGTGTATTTGGGTTTAAAATATGGGATGAGAACTCGCTTTCCCCTAAATTATTGAGGAGGGTTGGGCAACCCATGTGTACCATTTTTTCAAAAATAAGACTCTCTGCATCAGATGGGTATATTTGCAAAATCTTCCTCGTAATTATCCCCATAATAATGGTAATATACTGGTGGGGGTGCACCTTTGAATTTGAGGCCCCTCTGTCAGGGGGCAATTGGAAACATTTGGGCCAAGAAGCCCTCCTCTTAATGTCCTCAATAAGTAAGTGGGGAAAGGGTTAAAACATGATTTTATTTACTGGGTCGGTAAATATGCGGAATTAATCATGTCGAATTAGCACGATTTATTGCAAAATCGTAAATTAAAAATTAATTTATATGTGAAATTATGGTAATTATAGATTAAAAACAATGTAGAATTATCCTTGTTGAATTTGCAAAGTCATAAATCCCCTTACAATTAAATTGCAATAATTATAATTTAAATTAATCCTTTTAAAAACTGCATTATAAATAGTATTTAAAAAATAAAATTTCTACTTATATTGTATGTAGTGGTTTCAAAAAAATCCTGTTTATAATATTATTTTTAATATTGTAAGGGGATTCATGATTTTGCAAAAACTGGTGCTGATTCGACATGGTGACTTCTACATTCTTTTAAATTACAACTATCATAATTTCACATAAATTATTGTTTACGTTTACGATTTTGCAATACAATTTATTGCCACATCGTAAATGTAAACATTAATTTATGGGATGCTTCCATCCACTTGCAACCATTTACATACTTATAGTCGCCATATTGGAAGTGATGAAATAAAACTACTTAAATCTAGTGGTAATATACATGCACATACATGTATACACAAGGGCATACAAGGGTACAAGAAGAAATACGTTTTTATATACGTCAGATTTTATATACGAAGAAATACATTAATTCCATTTTTGTGCATGAATAAACTTAATTCGATATCAAATGCATTTTGATTTCATCGAAATTTGGTCGCGGTTTTTTAGGTCTTGATTTATTTATTTTGAAATAATTTGCAGGGAATTAAGTTGAATTGAGTAAAGTTATGTGGGTTGCTGTCCCAAGTAATTTTGGGTACATGAAATTGGTGAAAAATGCCCTGGGATGATCATCTGGTAACTCATTACCGCTGAGGGCGCCCCCTTGGTTGATTCAACCTCTGAAGTCGTGCAAATATGTTTCTTTTTCTACCCCTTTTGAATGGCTGAGGGCGAACGGGCATTAATTTCACGCATAATTAAACGTCAAACGAAACAATAAGGGCTCCCCTTGAACGTGAAAATGCATCACTGGCGGCCATCTTGGATTCTTGGTGTTGGCCCCAGAATTGAATTACTTTTCTTTGTTTGTGAGGATGACTTCAAAATCGAGAAACAATGAACGATCCGAAAAAAGTTTGTATTTACTTTAGGCGTGATATGGCATGATATTAAAAAGTAATTATGGTCGTCGACACGTTGGAAGACTTGTGGCCGCCATCTTGGATTTGTAGCTGGTTATTTGCATTAGATGCAAATGTAGTTTTAGTTAAATTTCTCATAATCTTTATGACTAACCAGAATTTAACTATTCCAAGTAATTATTTCTGCAAAATACGCGCATTACATGATGCATGGATTGTTAAAAAGTAATTATGGTCGTCGACACGTTGGAAGACTTGTGGCCGCCATCTTGGATTTGTAGCTGGTTATTTGCATTAGATGCAAATGTAGTTTTAGTTAAATTTCTCATAATCTTTATGACTAACCAGAATTTAACTATTCCAAGTAATTATTTCTGCAAAATACGTGCATTACATTATGCATGGATTGTTAAAAAGTAATTATGGTTGTCGACACTTTGGAAGACTTGTGGCCGCCATCTTGGATTTGTAGCTGTGTTGGTGCATTAGATGCAAATGTAGTTTTAGATAAATTTCTCATAATCTTTATGCCTTCCCAAAATTACTAGTGCAAATAATTATTTCTGCCAAATACGTGCATGAATTGTTTCGTCGATGTTTTGATAATTATGTGCCTTAAAAATCTAATTTTTGAATGCATTTCAATAAAACAACCTGTTTTAAAATTTGAACGATTCACCACTAGGCCCGCATGAGTAACTTTGTAATACTCTTTGCTTACGTTGAATGGAAACTTTAAAGCAAAACCACACAATACAATAGCATTTTAAAATAGCTGTTGCATGAATGAAGGAAATTTTCAAATATTTTTTATGAATGAAAGTTAAAAACGTTTTTGGAATAAAATAAATTTTTTAGTGAATTTTATCATGTAATCTGTTTTAAAACAGGTTGTTTGAAATGCATTTTAAAATTGGATTTTCTCGTTAAATTATTTTAAAATCGATTTTCTGAATGAACATTTTAAAGATAATAAAATTTCTGTTATGTGCTAGTCCATATACAGAGTGTCTGTAAAGTACTACACTTTTTCATGATTTTTTTTTACTTATTTCATACAGATTTGGCGATCTTCGAAATGCATTGAGAAATGTGTTTGTCATTAAACTCGATCACCATATCATTAGTAATTAAAAGTCACTAGTATACTAGTTTACTATATTTTGCACTAACTTACACGCCCTAGATGCCTTAGTTTTTGCTATATATTTGCACATAATATTAAACTGTGATATGCTGAAAACAACACACATAGTGATTTATATGAGCTACTGAACTCATTTATAGTAGTGTATGCAACAGCATTATAAATCATGTAAATCATGAGTAATTTGATAGTCATATTGTGTGTGTTTATTGCATGGGTACGCTGCATTTCACATATGCATACGTGCATTTATCGTGACCCACAACCCAGTCTGTTCATATTTCATGTTTGATAACCTGCACATTTTGCTCGTTGAAAATGCACATCACTCCATTTTATGCTAATTAGATTAAAATGCAGGAAGTGATACGATATGGTCCTCCAGACTTTTTCTGCAAGATCATTCACACGCTGGAGATGGGTGATTGGCAAATATGTTTTATGTATCGAAATTGACTTATAACCGGCGTGCATATGTAGGTGATAGCAGCTCTTGAATTTTAATAACAATTTATTGAATCTGCAGCCATGACAAGCGAGGCAAATCGATGCGAGAAATCAAACGGTTTCTGAAACCGCTGGGTGCTAATAGCGAGAAATGAGATTTTGATATTTTTGAGCTTTTTTTAAATTTTTCAATTTTTCGGATGGGGTTTTGGGTAAGACCGAAGTCACGCGGTGCTAAACCACAGCTATTTCGAGTTATTGTTGGAGTGCTACCCCTCAGGGGTGAAATTCACGCATTTATGGGATGAAAACCACCTCGAATCACCCCAAATGCAGATTTTTCTCACTTCCTACACCGCAGTTTTTAATTTTTTCTTTTGCAGTAGAACCTCTGTAAGTTGACCACGAAGGGACTAGCAAACTGGTCAACTTACAGAGGTGGTCAACACAGGATTTTATATTCTGTAATTCCTATGTTAAAAATTATACGAATCAAAACGTTCAACATCATTTCCCCTACGTGGACAGATTTGGGACACCCTGTAGTTAATGTGTTGACTGTCCAGTCAGTTAATGTGGTCAACATAAGGAGGTGGTCTACATATGGAAGAGGCTTTTACTTACACAAAATTCTAATCAGTGAACTATGTGTACTTATTTTTACAATAAGCATTCATTGATTTATAATAACAAAAATGCTTTTTGTCATGACTTATTAAGAGTTCATAATACACAGTATTGCTAATGTGCTGCAAATTTATCCAGCAATTACATTGAGCAGATGTACTGGAATATTAGCACAGAAATATTGTAAAATTCACACATTTCATTCAATTACACATTTAATTACGCAAGATTAGAAAGCATTTCCAGACATCAAATTCTGCAATGTTTTATTTTTTGAGATTCCAATTCAAAACTATTTCACTATTTATTGCCAAGCCCACTTTATATGCCATATGTGCAAAATTAACTTTTCAACCCCTACATAGACAGTTACTGTCCAGGGGTGTGCAGTACAAGTCAACACGTAGATAGTTTTCTATCTACAGGGTGTCCCATAAGTCGGAAATCATAGGGAGAAGGATGATTTGTTGAAACTTAATGTCTTTGTTGCACTAAATGGGGGCCATTTCGAGCATATTCTGTAATTCCCATGTTAAAAATAACATTATTCAAATCAAATCGTTCAACATATTATTCCCCCTATGTGATCAGACTTGGGACATCATGTAGTTAATGTGCTGACTGTCCAGTCAGTTAACTGTGGTCAACTTAGGGAGGTGGTCAACTTTGGAGGTTTTCTTTCCTCATAAGCTTATATTGCCCCTGTTTCCATGCCTTGCATTTAAATCGTGCCTAAATTGGCAATTTGTTTTAAGTTTTTGCGTTGCATGGCCAGCAGCGAGGCCTGGGGGCTGCAGCTCTCATCACAAAGAGTCAAAATGCACTAACATGAAATTCATAATAAGTTTTATTTCGTCTTTCAGATTCCTATTCCGATGATTCTCACGGTGCAACTTTGGATGGTTGCAGGCCAGGCCCGACATCTTTGCTCTCCCTACAAAGGATAAAAGAAGCCTCTCTGTAAGTCGCTTTTCCAATGCTCTTTAATTGGGTCAAGATGCTCGTTCAATTTGCATGAGAACGACCCCAGGAAGTGCTCCCCAGCAGATTCCTCTTTTTCTTCTGCTTCTTATTCTTATTCTTGTGCTGCTGAGGGTTCAAATTTGGGAGAGAATTGTTGTTGGGATGGCGGTGACGAATCTTGGCCAATCAGCAACTAGTGTTTGCTGCTTCTTCTGTCTGCCACTATACTTCAGAAAATAGTTACAGGTGTTAATGCTTCCTGTCCATTTGCAATTTTTGTCCAATTTTGGACTTTTTTTCTCTTAATTTTCTCTTAAGGCTAAAAATTGCTGAAAATTAGGGGAAATTATGATTGGGCCAATCATATCGCAGCCTTAAAAAAATTAAGAAAATTAGGGTGGAGTTATACAGTCGGTGTGGCCAGATACTGAATGCATTTATTGGGGATTTTATGGCGGCGCTTTTGCCAATGGACATCTTGCTGTTCTTTCTTTCCCCATGGTGGCGCTGATCATACTTAAGAAAATTCCACTTAAGAAAATTCTACTTAAGAAAATTTAGAGAATGGCAAGTGGGTAGGGTCGGAAAATTAGGAAAGCAAACTTAAGACCAAAAAAGTCAGGGAATATGGGGGATGGGCTGGTGCCATGGAATTCTTGAAGACGTCTGGGAGTTGTGGAAGATGTCAGGGAAATAACTGTCAATAAATTCTTGAAGATGCAAAGGAATGTCAAGTAATTATTAGAATGTCAAGGCTGTGAAATTGTCATGGAATTCTTGAAGATATCAGCTAATGTCAGGAATAAGCTTATGAAGTGGCAAGGAATTGTTGAGGATGTAAAAGAATGGCAGGGAATTGTTCAAGAGTTCAGGGATATGACAGTGTCAAGAAACTCTGGAAGATGCAAGGGAATATCAGGAAATTTTTGAAGGTGTCAAATGTCAGGGATATGTCAGTGGATGTTATGGAAGTGTTGTGGAGATGCGATTAACTATTATTTTTTAAAAAAGTTTTAAAATGTGCGTTATCATGCCGTTAATTGAATACGTACTTCTTTAACAATTCCTTGACATTTCGAACATCTTCAACAATCCTTTGCCACTTACAGTGTATATCCTCAACATCCCCTGACATCTTTCTGAATTCCTTGACAGTTTGATATTGTTGGCATTCCAATAATTACTTGACATTCCTTTACATCTTCAAAATGACTTTCTGACAATGACAATTCTTACATCGTGCAAAATGACAGGAAGTTACTGAAAAGTAACTGGAGAATGTCAGGAAAATAGACTTGAGAATTTGGGTGCACCCTGTACGGCTTGATTTGCACATCTCATAATCTCAAGCTGAATTTACACTTTAAATAAAATGTATGGAATTCACATCCCCGAGTACAACCCCTAAATGGCTGCGGAAATCGTAAATTAATTTTTAACTATTTCAGCTAATAATCCTTTCATGATGGGAATTTCACATTTATAAATCCCAGAAAATTCCTCAGAATTCAAATTTTAACCAAAAGCTTTTATGAAAAGGCCATGTATGCAAACCACAACGTGTAAATCATCCCACCAATTACCAGTGTAAAATTCCTCAAAATTTAAAATTTTGGCCGAAAGCTTTTGTGAAAAAAGTCCTGTATGCAAATCACAAGGTGTAAATCATCCCACCAATTACCAACATGTACACCACTGTCCTAAAATGTGTTTCAGAGACATTTGGACAAATGCACTATTTCCGAATAGCTGATATATCGCCAATAAAAGCAGGCAGCTAACGAGCCTTTTTATTGGCTTTTTGTTTGATATATTTATTTGCGGATGTAAATTTCGATCCAAATTTGTGTACGGAAATGAAGTCCTAGGAGGTACGTTATATCAACGATATCGTATTTTATGAGATACATTAGGCACGCTCATAAAGCCCAGCAGGTTGGTGTAGCGGCCCCAGTTGAATGTTTTATCGTATGCATTTTTATTTACTTTACTGGCATGCACAACAATGCAGTTTTTGATTATTTTGTCCTGCTGCTTAATTGCCACAGGTAACCACTGGCCACCTACTTGAGCAAGGCAGATATACCTTTGGCAAACGAATGATAAATTATGCCCAGCTAACATTATGTCCCGTTTATAAACGACTTTTTTTGCTTTTTTGAGAAAAAAAGGAAGAGGAATCGAAAATGTGCAGCTGTTTATAATCGAGTTTATAGCAAAAGGTCGAGTGGTTTCTACTTGTGGCTACCCAAGGCAGCCATCATGGCTTGTGTTGATCGCATAAATAATACCAGGTTTGGCCACATTTTCATTGCAACCAAAAAATATTTAAAAAAAATGAACCGCAAAATGTAGACGTTTCAGGCCATGGACGCATTCGACGTGCTCGGCTATCGGTTAATGCAAATTTCAGGCTGAAATTGCGTGAAAATTATTAATACCTGAAATATCGATACCGGAAATTTGAAATGATTATAATAGCAGAAGTGACTTAAACGTAGTCGATTATTCTGTGATTGCAGTGCGTGAATAAAGTGCAGGAAAATAAATGGGACTGACAGACATTGAATGAAAACGATATGGAAAGAATGGTAACAAATTATTATGCAGAAAAGCAATTTCGATTAAATTCGAAATTTTACAGGGTAACCCCAAACATGGAAAGGCCTGGAAAAGTCAGGGAAGATTGCTTTATTTTAAAAAAGTCAGAAAAATTTAACAAATCTTTGGATACAGATGTCAAACTCAAGCTGTCATTTGAAGCAAGCAATTTTGTTTGGGGTGATCAATAGTGAAATTATAAATTTGGAAAAGCTAATATAAATTTAAAGTTTTTTATTAATATGTGTGCTGTGTTGATGGTTCCTTATTAAAATTTGTGTTCACCTCATGTTTAATGTACCATAATATAGCACCCATAAATATAGCATTTTTGCAGTTTGAATCGTCAGGAAAAACAATTTAACACTTGGAAAAGTCAGAGAAGTTAAAATTGAAAATTATACACAGGCCAAGTTGGTCTTAAGTTGGCTTTCCTAATTTTCCGACCGTACCCACATGACAATCTGATAATTTTTTTAAGTTGAACTTTCTTAAGAACTTACCAAGAGGGTAGAAAGTGCAGGAAAAATGTCCATTGGCAAAAGCGCCGCAAGATAAACCCCAGTAAATCCATACAGTATCTGGCAACACTGGCTGTAGCTACGCCCTAACTTTCTTAATTTATTAATGCTGCGATATGATTGGTCCGAAGTAGATCAGAGCTCGAATCGTCATTTTCTTCTAATTTTCTATAATTGTTTGCCTCAAGAGAAAATTGAGCAAAAAATGAACTTAAAAATTTGAAAACAATTAACTCAAAAATTCGACAAAAATTAACTCCAAAATAAGACAGAAAATGAATTCTAAAATTCGACAAAAATTAACTTCAAAATTAGACAAAAATTAACTACAAAATAAGACAGAAAATTAACTCTAAAATTAGACAAAAATTAACTCCAAAATTAGATAATTTTTGTCTAATATTAGAGTTAATCTTTTAACTCCAAAATTAGATAAAAGATTAACTCCAAAATTAGACAAAAATTAACTCCAAAATTAGACAAATATTAACTCCGAAATTAGACAAATATTAACTCCAAAATTAGACAAAATTGAACTCCGAAATTAGACAAAAATTAACTCTAAAATTAGACAAAAAAGTAACTCTAAAATTAGACAAAAAATTAACTCCAAAATTAGACAAAAATTAACTCCAAAATTAGACAAAAATTAATTCCAAAATCAGACAAAAATTAATTCCAAAATCAGACAAAAATTATGCGTGGACAAGTTTACAACAAATGTTTACATGTACTTAAAAACAGTGGACTTGAATTTTCTGCAAATAGACAATGTGAATGCAAATGAGCTGGTCCTGTGTTTTTGGTCGACCACCGTGGTCGCATTTTGTTGCTGCGTGGGGGCGCTTCAAGTTGAATTGAAATGGATGTCAGATTATTAAATATTTATACGTGGACGCGGCGTGATCTCGAATTCATAGTCAGCGAAACAAGGGAAACTTAATTCCTGATAATGACTTGACAAGTTGTCTGCTCCATGGCGACTGCCTCAAAGGACACCCACCTGGTGGCAGCTGCTGCAATCAAAATGCATTGTTTGATCGCAATCTGACCAATCGTGGATTACCCTCCGAGCTAAGCCATGAATTTTAAACGAATTTCAATTAATAACGAAACAATTAAGCCCGGCGAAAAGAAGCCGGCAAGATGGTTGACCCCTCGACAATGTTTGCCTTTTTTGTTAGACCGCTATTGTTTTTTGTTTGGCTTTCTTTTTGTTTTGCTTGTTTGTTTGGGGGTTTTGTTTTCCCATTTTATACCTCGAGTTTACACTCTGGCTTAGCTGGCTTGGCGGTCGTTTCCGGCTCATTTGGCAGGTGGTCGTGCATCAATGACGTCACGAAAATTAAGCGTTTTGGAGCGTTCGAAATAGTTCGAAAAATTTAGAAAAATTTTAGTCGTTTGGTTGCAAGTTTTATCAGTTTGGTTGAAAATTTTAGTAGTTTGGTTGAAAATTTTAGTAGTTTGGTTGAAAATTTTAGTAGTTTGGTTGAAAATTTTAGTCGTTTGGTTGAAAATTTTAGTCGTTTGGTTGACAATTTTAGTCGTTTGGTTGAAAATGTGAGTCGTTTGGTTGAAAATGTGAGTCGTTTGGTTGAAAATGTGAGTCGTTTGGTTGAAAATGTGAGTAGTTTATTTGAAAATGTGAGTCGTTTGGTTGAAAATTTTAGTAGTTTGGTTGAAAATTTTAGTCGTTTGATTGAAAGTTTTAGTCGTTTGGTTGAAAATTTTAATCGTTTGGTTGAAAATTTTAATCGTTTGGTTGACAATTTTAGTCGTTTGGTTGAAAATTGAGTCGTTTGGTGGAAAATTTAGTCGTTTCGTTTGAAATTTCCATGAAAACATGCATTCAAAGTCATTGATTTTGCATTACCAGATGTGTTTTTACTGTTTTCGCTGGCAGTCATTTTATTAGCCCGAATTGCTCGCGTGTCAGATGTTTAATTTTTAATTAACACGTCGTATTATACCAGGATAAGTTTCGAGCTTAAATCCATTAAGGATGGCGGGCCAAATTAAGAAGAGTTTCAGTTAATTAGCAAATAAGCGTCGGGCGTGTCTTCCACTTAATTTCATCTCGGTTGTTTGAGGAAACTAACGACATTTCCTTAATTGTGTAATTGAGATACACTCATTCGCCAAGAATGCAAATTTTGTGTTTCAACTGAAATAGGTTAAATAAATTTAAATTTACGGTTTAAATGAAATAATGCGAAATTACTGCCAGACATTGTCAATTTAAAAAAATTCAAAATGTAATGTGCAAAAAAAGCTATGCAATGGTGTTGTAGCAATAAAAATTAAAATAAATTTAGGATATTTTTACTGTTAAGGCAAGACAGAGAAATTTGTTTTAAAAACTGGAAACAGTTAGGAAAGGAGATTTAACTTATGGGAGACCCTGTAAAGTCTTTGTAGCAATATAAAATATGTGAAGGCATTTTGCAAGCCAAATTATTTTTTTGAAAACGTCCAGAAACGTTGGAAATTTAATAAAATGGCTTATAAAAAATTATATTGTTCTTCATGCAAAAATCAACCTAAAATAAAAAATTTAATTTCTGGAGGCACTGCTATGGCAGGGTGCATTCTTTTTATATTATTTAATTTTGAATAATTTTTAGAAAATAATTTAAATGGAATTAAATATAAATGTTTAATAAAATAATAAATATGATAAGGTTTATTACTGCTATGTCAGCTAGCACTATTTTGATATTATTAAATGTTTTAATAATTTTTAGAAAATAATTTAAATGGGATTGATTGCCAAAGAAATCAAAATTGAACTCCAAAAATTGAGCTTAAAACACGATTTATGGAGTAGCAAAACCTGTCAATCACTGCTCCATCAGCCCAATTGCCAAGCAGAAAATTATCTCGTTTTTGGGGTATTGATGGTAAATTTATGCAAGAGCTTCTTCTTTAAAATAACACATCATTTCTGGCTGACAGGTAATTAAGATTCGGCGATTTTTGGCCACGAGGGCTATTTTTGGCGTGGAAATTTAATGGCGGGGCCTAATACCCATTTAAGGAGGAAATTAGTGCCTGAAACAACATTTAAAATATTGATGGGTCGGACGTGCATGAAATCCGTGCGAAACTAATTAAGGCTACTTGGATTGGCACCAAATGATGATGGTCAATACCGGTGTTATCATTCGTTTTCGAGTGATTAAACTAAGTAGGCCTTCGAGAGGGGAACATAATAAACAACTTAAAAACCACTAACCTACTATCAGGGGTGTTCAGACGAGACATGATTATCGTTATTACAAAACCATAATAATATGGTCGCCGAGCAAAAAATGCTGCATCTTTGTAATTGAATAAAATGGTGGCAGAATTATTATGAAAGATAAGCAAATTGAAAGTAAACGTTTAGATTCGGGGTTATAGCCACGTTTACCAGGTGTTTAACACAAAAAATTTATTTTTCTATGAAAACCATTTTGGACGTTTCGATCCAGCAACTTAATTGTTTGCAACAAAATTGATTCGAGAAAACGTTTAAAAACAAAAATGATTTTCCTTTGCCGACGATTTGAGGGAAATGTTTTTGCCACTATAAAGATGATTTTATGAGAAATGTCATAAAAGCTAATGGTTTTTCACAACTTTTGATTTTGAACTTATAAAGTCATAGCTGTTTTAATTTTAAATTTTATAAAACGAAAATATACGCTCGTTCTTAAATGTTTTTTCCCAACCATGACATTATCAAAAGTTATTCGTTTGCCACCAATATTGATAAAATATATTGCTAGCACAATTTAAAAAAATTGAATTTGAAGAATAATGGCAAAAACATTTGATTCAACGATTTTCCTTTTGAAAATCCCATTGTTTTTCATTTTTAAATTCAAATATATTACATACAGCTGCTTTTGCATTTACAGTAACTTATCAGCGTAAGATTATTCAAGAAGTAATATATTGAAAGAAATTGAGGAAATATGATCGGTCAGTAGCAAAATAATCATCGAAAATAATATTCCCAACAAATTATTTCCCAACAAGAATACACGAAAACACAGGCTGACATTGTCACAAAATATACATGTAAGGTAGCTAACATTGTTCAAAAATCTGACTCCCAACATAAAAATTAATTTTGCAGGAAAAATTAACCAAAAATCTTCTCACTCAACATTGACTTTTCCGAATTAACGACAATCATTATTATTTTCGGAAATCAATGATCATTTTATTTTCAACTATTTTAAATTATTTAAGTTATTGAGCCAACAAGACTGAATTTTCCATTTATTTCCAATACACACTAAAATTGATTTTCTTGCTTCTATCGTTTGACACACATCTACTTGCAGTCAATATTACTGTTATTTTAAATATTTGTCATATTAACGAAAACCACAAATTTATTTCACACGTACAGCGTATTTGAAACGATATTTGCCATCAACACAGAATTAGTCCAAGCGCAATTATTTTCCTATGGCTTTACGAAAAATGACTTTCTGGCATAATTATATTAGCAAAATAAGTGAAACACCTGTTGGATTTCCCTTGAATTAGCTCGTTTATTGCGTTTCTCATTTGAAAATTAATAATTGATGAACGCCAGCCCCAAAAGTGCGGTAAACCCACACGAAATTTTGCGAATAAAAATATCGTTTTATGGCAATAAAAATTCCTGGAGCCTTTTTTTAAATTCGAGCGTTGCATCCCAACACCCTGAACCAGACTGCGAGGCAGTGATTGTATAATCTTAGCTGTTGTTTTCCGCCGAATTGAGGTTAGAATCCCTTCCTAAGGTCAAAAACATATGGTTTTATCACTTTTTGACCGTTCATTTTGGATTCAGGACGTTGGTACGTGCCGAAATAAATCCGCCTTCACAATTTTCCACTTGTTAGCCAAATCTTTTATTTCCCTTGTCCTTGTTGTTGTCAGCAATAAGTTGTTAAGTCGAACATGCTGAGGATGCCCGGTGGGACCCGAGGGTGCCCCTGCCAGCACCCTCAGCGGGGTGCCAGGCTGGGTGGACCCTCTACACCCAAATTGTCGAATATTTTGGGGGAAATAAAAACTTGTTTTATAAATGGCAAAAGGGATTTTAGGGCCAGGAAATCTGGTTTTATTTGCGAAAAAGGCATCACGACCAATGCTATCACGAATCATTCACATTTTACCATTTTACCCCCTCATCCTCTTTTTTACGTGGGAAATAACCACCTGTGGGCCAGTTTTCGTATTTTGTGCATTTTTTTTTTTTTTTTGAAAAAATATGTGCTTGACCTACTGGCTTCAAAACGATTTCTCATAACGCCAACGAGGGCTGAGCATCTTATGGGCTTTCGAGTACTTTTCACCCTAATCCACAAGTGACATTTTTGCGAAATCAAATGAAAATGCTAAAATTACCTGGTGGTTTTTAAGCTGGCCACAATTTCGTGAAAATGTGTGTGAAGATGGGTGTAGATTATGAGTTAATAATTGGAAAAGTCGTGGTAATTGAAGAGTTGAAAATTTGAAAAGTTGGGGATTGAAGAATGGATGAATTTGATGCAGTTTTGACCATCTGATAATGTGTGAAACAGTTATCCTCAACTCCTCACATTATGTGAAATGGGGCCTCTGTTTCTGTAAACCTTAACTGTATAACTCAAAGTGGTGCTTTCATTCCTGACCTTTCCCTGATTTTTCCAGGTTTTCCTGGTCTGGGGGTAACCTGTTATAAGCAGCACATTAAAAATATTAATTAAAATTGGCAATTTCTTCATTTAAAACCTGGAAATTTAACAAATTTTTTGACACAGAAGTCAAGAAATTCAAGCTGAAGCGAGCAATTATATTGTTAATTTTGTTAAACTTGAACAAACTAATCTAAATTTGAAGCTTTCTAATTGAAATATGTGCTCCATTGCTGATCCTTTTGAAATTTGCGTTAACCTCATGTTTATAAACAATGAACAATTAATATGGCATTTTCTCACTGACAAATGTCATATTTTTGAATTTTTAATGGCCAGGGACATTTTTTTAAAAGCTGGAAAACTCTGGAAAAACTCAGGGAAGGTGAAAATTGAATTTCTGGGAAAACCCTGTATAAGGTTCTTACCTTACACATACATAAACAGTGTCACACCAGACCTGGAAAACCAGGAAATGAAGGGAAGTTGAAAAGACCTGGAGAAGTCAGGAAATATTGATTTATTAAGATAAAGTCAGGAAAATTCAGCCAATATTAGGACACAAGTCAGAAAATGACACTTCATCAGCCCCGCATTAATTGGCTGCCAGAAAGTTTTTTACATTGACATATCTAATATGTTCACATTTCAAGTGGTCAGGAAAATATGTTTTTAAAACCTGGAATAGTCAGGGGAAAATCAGCAAAATTTGTTTTTAAAACCTGGTATCGTCAGGGAAAAATCACGGAAATTTGTTTTTAAAATCTAGAATAGTCAGGGAAAAATCAGGGAAATTTGTTTTTAAAACCTGGAATAGTCATGGAAAAATCAGCGAAATTTGTTTTTAAAACCTGGTATCGTCGTGGAAAAATCAGGGAAATTTATTTTTAAAACCTGGTATCTTCAGGGAAAACTCAGGTAAATTTTTTTTTAAACCTGGTATAGTCATGTTAAAATCAGGGAAATTTGTTTTTAAAACCTGGAATAGTCAGGAAAAAAATCAGTGAATTTGCAAACTGAATTTCTGGGGGGTACCCTGACAAACCTGTATTACTATCCCAGAAACCTTGCTTTTACAGGAGTTTCTGCTATGTTTGGTTGTGATTTTAAGGATGCTTTTTAACACTGTGAGTCTGACGTCCAAGATGTTATGATTCTTGATTTGACCTTATAAAGAAGTGTTGCATGGTGGATGATGGCATTGTCTTCGTCTTGGGTCCATTGTCCTCCCCACCCCCACGTGACCACACCCAATGTTTCTCTAATGCAAGGCGCCCAATTTGCGAGTCCACCCAGCAGTTCCTGTTGTCGGGGCACGATCCGGGCTTGGGACCGCACCCTTATATAACTAAGAGCGGTTCAATTTCTTGGTGGTGCCCCACAATTGTACAAACAATGGCGAGCGCATTTTGGGAGTGGTCCAAACAAGTTGGCAAATATATGTACCCGCATCGGGCCAACAATCAGGGCGTCGGCCACTTTATACAGGGACATAATATTCGCTGCTCGGACTTGCAATCATTTCGACGAAATTCAATCGCCAGCTACTCTCACTTATTAATAATACATCATCTCCGATTACCAAAGGGCACGGTGTCACGGCTAGGGACATGCATTTTAGCGTGTTTTCTAGAAACTTCCAAGTTTTTTAAGGCCCATTGAAAGTGATTTTTTGCAGTTGGATTTTGATGATTTTGGACAGATATGATAATTTCAAATGAAACTAAATGTTTTAATTCAAAGTTTATATTGATAGTAAGTTCCTGTGCTATATAAAATGAAAAGACATTTCGTTTTTAGAATTTTCCAGATATTCCTTATTTTGCCAACGACAGTAAATCTCTTATATCCCCATTTAGATGGCAGGTGCTGCCATCTATCGCCCATAAAGCAAAATAAAGAGGTCAAACATGGAATTATCGTTTTTATTAATATCATATACATTTCCATAAGTTTTCAACAGTGCATGCCAAAAAACGCAAGTCCCTGTTAATGTTGATAAAACAATATTTTCATATGTTGATTAGGAAAGGAGAAATTGTTTCTGGAAACTTTATGCAGGGTGTCACCAAAGTCACAACGCACTCTCAATGGGCCTTAATCATTCATGACTTTACATGTTGAGACCATGGTGGTCAACATATAGAGTAAAAGATTATTGTATGTCATAGTTAGCGGTCAACATGGTTAGGTGGTTAACTTTGAGGGTTCTACTGCAGTTTTAACTTTAACATTGCATGATGCAGCGTTCGATAACATAGCCTACTCTACAAATTGCAGATACAGTTCTGTACCGAAACCAATATTGCTTCCCAGTGACCCCTTGATATTTCCATTTTTGTTCACACTGTATTTAATCTGATGGTACAAACCAAAAACCTGTATAGTCCTGTACATGCCTTCATATTTTTAACAAAAAGAAAAAGCATATAATTGGTTCCATTTTTGGAACGTTATTTATACTTGTTGATTTCTGAGTGCAGTGTGCATACTTGTTGAATTCTGAATATAGCATTTGAATGAAATAGCTAGAAAAGCACTGGAGTTGGCGCCAGTCGGCCATCTTGGGGCACAACTTTGTGCTACAAGATGGCGGCTGCGCCTCGAAAGACAACTGCTCGAACTTAGCACCTTTATAGCCTTATATTTAATGGTTTTTTATTCTTTTTATTCTATTGACTAGGTCTGTGTGTTTTTGCAGTCATCTAAATCTCAAGGATAAATAAAGGCCTGCAATTAAGGATTGACCTGTTCCTAATTCAATTTGTAACAAAATTAGTTCAAAATTGTTGAATAAGAAAAAAACTGTAAAATAGCAGTATTCAACATGCTTCATTTCAGCTGACCCATATCATGGAATAGTCAAAATGCAAACACACGAAAATCGCAAATTTGTTACTGTGTTTTTGGGAATTGGTTCAGTCTTTAGTTGCAGACCGTGCGTGGGAATATGAAACTTGTGAAACGTTTCTTGTAAAGTGTATTGTATTGTAATTTAAGAACGTGTACATAAATTCCAAACCCATGTTTGAAGATTTGAAAATTATATTATGAACAGAGAAATATTAAAAGGAGATACTAATATGAATCCAGTGTGTCTGTAATTTCTTTTGGGTGTCATATGTGTTTACATTTATAATGTAAAACAAAACTGTCACAAACTGACCAAAAATGTCATATTCAAAATTGATGTATTTATTTCATAAACAAACAGAGTTCACCCAGAAATTTCATTTTCAACTTTCCTGACTTTTCCAGGTTTAACATTCTTTTCCTAATCATATATAATAATCGAGCGTTGTTGTAGTAAGAGAACGGGACTTTCGCCATTTGTCCGCCAGGTGGCGCCACGTATCGTAGACGGCAGAAAATCTCCAGAATGCAGATGCAGCACAAAACAGATCAGCCAATCAGGTGACGGCATGGGTGACACGGCAGATGATAGAGCAGATGAACTTGTTTTTTTTTCGTTAATCCAGTATAGGATCGGTTATTGGCAGACGCCATCTCGCAGTGCTGGTGCAAAAATATGCCAATGCAAGAAATTCTATTAAATCCAAAATTTGACAAAAATAAGAATTTGTCAGGAAGCATCAGTCTCTGCATTTCCACACTATAGAATCAACCAGTCCATAATCCTGCTCTCTTTTTTGGTCACATGCTACACGCCGCCATCTTGAGGGTTTTCCAATATGTTGTGAATGCAATTCTTACTGAATACAGCAGCCTTGTGAGTCAGGATGCATGAAATCTTTTAATTTTTAATAATTAATTTTTGTAATGAGGGCAGGACATTACAACATGGCCAAATGTTACTTGATGAATTCTTGGAGACAATAACAACGCACTTGTGTAATTGACAAACATATGGGGAAGCGATTTTAGATGGGGGTTGTACCAAAACTAAATGTAACAATGGTAATATGGAGAGTGCTGGGGTGCACAAAGAGGAAAAAAATGACATGTCCTTTGACACATTGCCCTTAAGTTGTCTAGTTGGACACCCATAATGGGGTGGAGGTCAGAAATTGAGCAGTTTTGGGGACGCCACCAAGGGGACCTTACATGGTGCCACCCCTGGAAGTGCATCAGGCAACCCTCCAGAGCCCATTCCAGGTAATGACAGAGTGTTGCTTCCAAGAAGAAGTGTCAGTTACACATCCCCCTGCCATCAGGGTTCCTCCCTGTCACTGGCACTGATGAATTGCCCCTTGGGGCGCCTGCAGGAAGGCCTTACCAGAGTGGGGTGAGTGATACCCATATTGGATACAAGTGGCGAGGAAGTGGGGGGACACGGACGGATGACTTTGATGGGCCCAAGAGCCATCAGCTTGGAGACATGGTCACTTGGACAGTGTCAAATCAGGGCAAAGGCCCTGTTTATGGGCAGGGGAAACGAGGTTTGGCAATTGGAGATGACCAGAGCCAGTTAGGGCCAGTCAGGTGTTTCACCTCAAAGGAGACAGACTACCCAAGTCCTTATAAGGTCCTGTAACATATCACCTTAAAAAGTAATTACAAGAGGGTCTCCACAGAAATTCAATTTTAAACTTCGCTGAATTCTCTACCGTGTGGGTCTTAGAATAGATTTCCCTTGTCATTAAAATGTAAAATATCACTTGTGTCAATCAAAGGAATGCTATACTTATTGCTTATCATTATACTTTTGTTCTTCAACATCTTCCTAGTATTTGTACTTTCAACATTTTTAACATTACATTTTTGCAATGAGGGCAGGACATCATCACCATCTGTATTGCAATATCAAGTATTCCTTTGACATGGCCAATTTTCCTGACCTATAAAATGTAAAAATATGGCTATGTAAGGAATGTTATCTTTGTCACATTTCCCTTGTATATATAATAAAAAATAGGAAGTAGAACAATTTTTCATAAGGAAACAGCGAACGAACCAATGTCTGCTAAAATAGAGCTAGTTCTATAACATACATTAGCTACAATAGAAAATTTAAACAAATTACTGGTTTGGTGAAAAAAAAACTCCAGGGGTTATTTGTGAATCACTTAGGCGAGACCAGCCACGCAAAGTATCCAATTTTACAGATAAAATTACAAACATATGGAATGCAGGGCCCTGATAAGGATTCCAGAAACACTAAGTGCTCGCATTCAAGCTGGTGCTTTCGTCGCTATAAAGACATGCCCAGGTAGCACAAAACGAAAATTCAACCAATAAATTCAACGTCTATTCAACGTTGAAGTGCACCGTCTATTCAACG
>JAQFYZ010000516.1:0-40339 GCA_034695085.1 Cylindroiulus punctatus | reverse complement strand
TAGCACGTGGACGAAACGCGTCGTGGATAATTCGTGCTGATATCTGACTGTGATCAAAGGAATTGATGGAATTAACTACTCACTAGTGCATGGTGGCCCCATGATATGACCAGATTGATTCCATGCTACGTCTAATGTACTTGGTTGGTGAAAACTATGTAGAAAAGTAGTTTAAGATATGACCTTTCTTGTGAAATATTTTCAGCATTTGTACAACTTGTAGCATTTGAAAAGTCATACTAACTGTAATAGTGCAGATCTTTATCTACAGTATATGTACATATGTACATGTATGTACAGTATGTATCTGTCCACAGTCTGACATGTATTCAGGTACTCAAAGGCTCAAAAGAACTGGCCCATATATGCTACATTCCAGAAGGGGATAAGAGACCAAAGCTCACTGCTTTTAAGTGCAAAAATAGCAACTGTATCAATATTATGGAGCTTGCAAAATACAGCTTACCTGATTACCATAGATGAATTTTTTTTTTTTTTTTTTTTTTTTTTTTTTTTGATTTTTAAAAATCTAAAGTTTGAGTCAGTATGACTTTCTGAGGCTCGACTCCTCAGCATTGCAAACACATGTATTTCAGTTTGATAAGGGGGCCATGGTGAATTGGTGGTAATTGAATGACTGTTCTACTTTCGAGTTATGGGGTGTCCCACACGGTAGGGGTGTCAATAATCTTAATCCTGTCACTCCTGTGGACCACCGACATTGCAGAAAAGAATGTCCAGTATGATGGGGTGTCCAACTAGAGGGGTTGCATTACTGCATTCGTGTTCCCCAAAATGGACCAAATACGGTGTCTACTTCTGAACGAATTAGTCCACCGAAGTAGGGGGAGATACTGAGATACGTCTAATTTTCAGGCGCCAAATATGTCTGAACCCCAGTCGCCAAAAACCTAAATCTGCCCCTGCTCATCGATGCCTGGCCAAAGTAAACGCTCCAGAGCACGCAGGCTTATCTGGGAAAGTTTTACTCGACGAATCAGCCTATGTGGCGAAATGGAGGCAGAATGTGTTCTAAAAATAATGCGTTCTTAAACAGGTCCCGGAAAAAAGCACTGGGCAAAGTGCTCGATTAGTGAGTGGTTTTGCTGGCTCAGCTGATGAGGCAACAGGCCTCCTAACTCCTGGAGCTGTCAGCGGGCCCGGCTCTTGATTTTCGGCCAAATTGCATTTCGCAAATGTGGAAATTTTAAACGGCTGCCTGTATCAGAAAACCAATTTGTCACGAGTAGATGTTGCGAGAAACGGCTCCAGAAACGCCATTTCACTTGCCAGTCAAAACTCTGCCAACAGTCGACTGCTTGTCGAATTTCTCAAAGGCCACCATTTTCCCTCAGACACAAGTTCCATTACCCAAAACATGGATACAAGTTTGAAATGCTTCATTTGTCTTGGAGGAATGCGAAGTACATGCAGAAGTTTCTGACACGTATTTGCCAAGTATTTTAGTTGGATTTGGATACAATAAATACGCTACATTTATGCTGTCAAGAAATGTTTAACATATTGCCTACAAGCGTGTGTGGATTAAAGTAGTGTACAAGTATATTACAGGGTGTTACTTAAAGTAAATACATTTGGGCTGCTTCAACATTTGGTAGATGGACACATTCATATGCTTTAAAAATAACGAAATTAGTGATGTATAATTGAGGGCCAATTACACCCAAAAATTCTTGGAAAACGTTAAGGCTCATCGAAAGTGCGTTGTGACTTTGGGGACACCCTGCACAAAGCTCCGAACCACACTTTCTCCTTTCCGGATCAACATATTACAATATTTTTTTTTGTAAACATTAAGGGGGACTTGCGTTTTATTGGATGTGCTCTTGACAACTTGTGGAATTGCATATGATATTAATAAAAACGATAATTCTGTGGTTGACTTTTTATTTTTCTTTATAAGCGATAGATGGCAGCACCTGCCGTCTAAATGGGAATATAAGATAATTCTAAAAACGAAATGTCTTTTAATTTTATATAGCGCAGGAACTTACTACGGTACTTGTCCATTAAGGGAACTACATATTATGTTAGGGTAGGTTAGGTTAGGTTAGGTTAGGTTAGGTTAGGTTTGGTTAGGGTAGGTTTGGTTAGGGTAGGTTATGTTAGGTAAGGTTAGGGTAGGTATAAATGCTGAAAAAACCTAACCAAACCTAACCTAACCTAACCTACCCTAACATAACAGGTAGTTCCCTTAATGGACAAGTACCCTTACTACTAATATAAACTTTGAATTAAAACATTGTTTCATTTGAAATTATCATTTATGTCCAAAATGATCAAAATTCAATTGCAAAAAATCGCTTTCAATGCACCTTAATATTAAGACAATTTGTCATGTTGACGGTTTCTGGCACCTTTAGGCCAAGTAATTTTTGTAAGACTAGGATTAGCATACAGTAACACACCACATTTGTTCTTTTAATAAATGTTAGATTATACTGTATAACGTTTGCATTGTATATTTACTGTCCAAATAATTCCAGTGCTGACATGTAGCGTCCTTTGGGTTTCAACTGTGAAAACAAACTATTCTGCACCCTTTATCATTTCAAGCTGATTAGTAAATCTGATTTGGTGAAAAATGTATCAAGTCCAAGTAATTAGACGTTCCGAATTCCTTGACAATTGCGCATTTTTATCATTATTCCTCCAGAATATATCAGCCTTATCTCATACTCATAAATTGCGCAAAAAGCGATGGAAAATATGATTTATAGTCTGGTAGCACATGATTGTAGCAGGTATTAATTACGCTTGTCATGTCTTTTCCTCCCAAAAAACCTTGCGCCTGGAAACGATTATATCTTTCAGGCTTTGTTACACTTGGTTCGATATAAGCCTTGGAGCATCTATTATTTTGTAGCACGGGAGATCTACCTTGATGTCGAACGAAGGAAATGTTGACGTGAGCAGATATTTAAATAAGTAAACCACAAAGACTAGGCAACTTCTTGAATTATTAATGACAGGACGAGTCGTCGTCTGACAATGTCTTCCAAAAGTAAAATAAAGCTATAATGTAAACGTTCTATTGTGGACTAGATGTTAACCGGAAGTTTAAGGAAGCATATCCGGTGTTACTTGGGTTAACATTGCATCAAATCGTATGCTAAAATTATTGCAAAATGCAAAAATAACATGAACCATTTGCTAAAATTATTAGTAAATGGATAAATTATACTCAATAAAAATATATTGTTGATAATTTTTAATTGCAGTTTTGGTGATTTTGGCTTTTTAGACTACCTGCTATACTTTTGCCATATTTGCACTTTTGAGAAACTGTGGGAGACACTTTTCAGAATCATCCTGGACATGATTAGCTTAAACGTCATCATAAAAATATTACTACATCGTTCCTTTAAGTTTATTTTACTATTTGGCTTATGCATTGCAGCAGTTTGTGTGTGTGTGTTAAGATGGACTCTGGATAATTTCGAGAATGTTCCACATGAATAGGTCGGTATGCACTTATTTGCTCTAGATTTAAGTGCATGCACATTTTCGAGGAAGCAAATGCATCCAGTCAATGTGTTTGCAGCTAATATTGCGAAAGTCTTTCCCAGTATGCGAAGCCCAAAGTGGTTTCAAATTACATTTACCCGGCTATCACAAACACTGTAGAACGAATATGAACGAAACCATAAAAGCCATTGATCGTAATAACTATGGTGTCTGGTAGCCTATAGAAACCATAAAGTAGTGATCGCAAACTAAATCAATGAAATGATTAAAGTTTCCATGTGGAACAAACGACTTTTGCTATGAAATGAAACACTGGCCATGCATTGTTTCGCTGCATTTTTCATTGGCAACAGTTATTGTCCAAACAAACAATTTCATGGGAATGAGCTAGTGACTTGTATTACTAAGGCTTCTTTTGGAAGGCATGCATTCAATGTAATTTTTATTTTATTTTTAAATGGCATACAAATTAACCCTAGATAAAAGTGTGCATGTACTAGCAACGTTAAATTCAAGTATATATTCTGCTCTCTCCAAATTGACAATTTTAAGGCATTGCGCATTTAAGTAAGCAGGTTAGTTTTTAAAAAAAATGAAGATCACGAATTTAGCCAAGAATTCCATAACAGGTATGAAGTCCTCTTAACTTGATGAGAGATTCTCAAGT
The DNA here is from genome assembly GCA_034695085.1 of Cylindroiulus punctatus. NCBI lineage: Eukaryota > Metazoa > Arthropoda > Diplopoda > Julida > Julidae > Cylindroiulus > Cylindroiulus punctatus. The sequence goes on along the minus strand of JAQFYZ010000516.1, from coordinate 36,183 downwards.
TTTCCAAGATCCCAATGTTTCGTAGGATCCCAAATTTTCTCATGGTGGTCTATACCCACATGGAAAAGAAATGCAATTAGGAATACATTATAGAAAATGCATTTAGGAATACATTATAGAAAATGCATTTTGAAATGCATTTTACAATATGTGTAGATTGAGACATAAATGTATTTCATAATGAATTATAAAATGCATTGTAAAATTAATTTGTTGAGCATTTCCTAATGCATTTCATAATGTATTCTATAAATTGCTCATATGCTATTGTGATATATATTTTATAATGTATAGTGTTATTACTAGTATACCGGTGGCAGTACAAAATAACATGACCACAAACTTTCTAGATTTAGAATAAAAGACCATCTTGATTATTTTTTTAAATGCAATGTACTTTAGGATTGAATTTTTAATAATGTAATAAATTATAATAGCACACTGAATGTCATAAATCTGTATTGCTAAATTTATTGCGCAACGCACTTGTCAAGGTATTGTAAAATGCATTATGAAATGCATTAGTTAATTGCATTTCTGTCTGCTTATAAATTAATTTGCGATGCATTTTACAATTTGCAATGTATTTCAAAATGCATTTATTGTAGAGTTCTTTTTGAAAAATACATTTGCAATGCATTTGAAATACATTTCTTTTGCATGTGGGTATGGCGGAGCAGGGCATATTCTGTAGTAAAGCCAAAATTTCAACTGAAGCAGCATTATATCAAAACTTGAACAAACTGATGGATTTTCGTTCCACAAAATCACACTTTGTCGCATGAGTGTAATGTAATGCAGCCAGTTTTCCAAGAACTTTTGAAAGCGAACATGTGCTCTCTTCACTATTCTGGCGTGTTGGTTCTGGGAACGAAGTCTATTTGCTCCGCTTAAATAATTACTGAATTAATATTGGACTATTTCGCAGCATATGTTGTTGTTCCAAGTGGATGTGCTGCTTTCCCTCATCTCCACTCGTCACATGCAGCCACACTGACAACGCAAGAATCCCCAAACTGTTTCGGGTGTATTTTGTATTGTTTTATTAGTGCTCTTAACAGGACGTTCACATCCAGTGGTCATGTGAACAAACAGATATGGCAGCGTTTGACACGGGCTGAGCAGATACGCCACATGGTTGTTGGCAGCTAGGTCCCGGATTCGTTACTTTGTTCGAGCACCTGTTGATTAATCCTGATTCTCGAAATGCGAGCCAATGATCCACATTTAAGTTGATTTAAACTCCTACAGCCTGAGTCGGAAACGTGTTGCTCAAAAGTGCAAATTATGCAAACTTGACATGGGCAGTGTAGCAAGTCATGAACCAGGGCATCTGTCACCCTGGTTAATCGTGAATCTTCCATCATGGTCATTAAAAATGTATCTCGTAATCTAGTGAAGTTAGATAAGCAATCCCTCATTGCAAATTGTAAGATGTATTGCAAATGTATTTTTCAGAAAACGTTCCACGATAAATGCATTTTTAAATGTAAACAGAAATGCATTTTAAAATACACTGACAAATGCATTGCACAATAAATTGAGCAATACAAATTTATGAAATTCAGTGTGCTATTGTAATTTATTACATTATTAAAAATTCAATTCTAAAGTACATTGAATTTTAGAAATTAATCAAGATGATCTTTCATTTTAAATCTAGAATTATGTGGTCATGTTAACAGTTTACATTATCCAATGTAGTCCACAATATATTCTACAATACACACAGAATGCGTTATAAACAATATTTCACATTATGAAATGCTCAACTTTTACAATGCATTTTATAATTCATTATGCAATACATTTATGTCTCAATCTACATACCTGTATATTTTGAAATGGATTTGAAAATGCATTTTCTATAATGTATTTCTAAATGCATTTTTTTCCATATGGGTTTTTGAGTTAAAAGCTGTAGAGATAGATGGAAGAAGTCTAAAAACATTTGGTTTTGGACTATAAAACGTTCCTGTGAGTTTATTTCTAATGTCTGGAATGTCTTCGAATGTACTTGAGGCTTGATCAACATTTTTGCCTCGTGAATTCTAAGATAATTCTAGTATTTTCTATCAGTGACACTCACTATTCTGACAAGTGGGATCCTTCAATGAGGAAAATTGCATCAAACAAAGTAAATAAGGAAATGAAAATAATTAAGCAAAATAAAGCAGATAGAATAATTAAAGTTTGGTAAAAAAACATGTAGGAAATTAAAAATAAATAATTAAAGCGTTGAATAAATAAACCTTGATCGAAAGGTTTAATATCAATCTGGATACCTACTTGATATACGCTGCCATTTTTCACTTTTTACCAGATGTGAACTCAAGTGCAACTTTACTGGCTCGTATTTTTTACACACTGCATCTTTGACAAAGTCAAAATCAAAAACAGCGGTCGGAATACATGTAGATATATTTTAAATATTTTGTTTGGTATTCCATACTTTACGCCCTTCTCCAAATTAAATTTGCACAAAATACATATTTATCAACTAGTTGTCCAGTATGCAAGAATGACACCAATCCTAGATGTCGCCATTTATCATTTTTATGGACTTTTATTTTTTTGGCTGTCTGTTTTTGTCTTTCATCTAAACTAAACCTACCCAAAAACATATCAAAATTTGACTGCTACCTTCCAGGCAATCACTCTCAGCCTGTGATCCATTAGGAAAAGCCCACTTTAGCATAGTAGATATGATGGAGCAGCCATTTTTCCATTATAATTCTTAGTCGTGCTGAGGATTGCGAATGCAGAAATATCCATGCCTTACTTGCATTTTATAATCTTACATCTTCACTTCAGTACCCCCTAAAGGAGACTAGTCTAAATTGAAATTTGCTTGGAGGTGCTTTTAAGTTATTCTTATTCATGGTAGGTCTATGGTAGAAAAGACTTTTTCTTTGCATCGCAATATTGCCCTTAATTACGCAAAATGAGGCAATTAGAGGTGTTGAAATGTGATGCAGGTTTGAGTGATGCTTGGAAAAAATGCAATAAAAAAGCAGTAACACATGCTATAGTTCGTTTCCATACCCCTCACAACGGCCCTAAGGAATTTCTTAGAAAAAAGAGCAGGTTGGAATGCAAGAAGAAAATGACAAAATGTGAGGTAATTTGATCAACACTCAGAAACCTCCTCGAGAATCAGCCTAGCGTTTTTTGAAAATAATTTGCCTAGCTCTTCCTGCACATGCACGTCTCTGTTATTTCATTTATGTGATGATAATCTAAAATTTAAATCATAGGTTATTTGATCCACCATAAGGGGTGGATAACGTAGAATGCAAATTTAAGCATTCAAATTATAACACTACTACAAATGCAGGTTACATGCATAGGTTATCTTCTTGTTCAGCTTAGTGACGTGAATATCATTGTGTCTACATACCTTAATCTAACTAAATAGTGCATGTAAACCTGTTTCAAACATTGATTTGAATATGCTTTTGGAAGCATCAATGGTTGGCTTGCCCGCAAGGCGCCTCAAACCAGGAAAAGTAGCCTCTGAAAATAGCATGTAACCAGTTTAAACAGGCTTAAATTGAGATAATTACGTAATTTCCAGTTTCCTGCGTTTGAGGTAAATCTAAAACCAGATGTAGGGAATCACCCCAAGCCCCAGATCAGGTGCCATTGCAAATGCATGGCGATTTTCAGATAAAAACATTCCATCAAAGTAAAAGAAGATGCATACGTGCATGATTTTGATTATGATTCGTAGATTAACTGTTTTAAGACTCGCACTTCAAGAACCGTTCTGCCTTATTATGAAGCAAAGGATTTTGGTTGTTTCGTAACATGTCGCCACCAGAAAGCAAGTCATGTAAACCCACATAAAAATGACTTTGTGTAAGGGAGCTTCATTTAAGGTGATTTCACGCTTAATGGCGAAAACATTTTCGTGTTGAATGTCATTAGAATAATACGCTGGAATGTTTGGTGCATTTGTGTGACATTGTTACAAAATGTTACCATTGTGCACTTTCGCACAATAGGTGGCGTCGCTGCTGCAATTCAGTCCTCGGCTTTGGGCTAATGACTCGAGCTGTTCCACCCCACAAGGCCAATTCCATATCAATAAAAAACACTTTCAATAATGTGTGTTTATTATATGCCTCTACGTGGCTTAATTAATTGCATTTCGGGGAATCGAGAAGCGATTTTGGTTCGGTTACCTCGCGTGACTGTAATTTTTTTCCAGGTCTTTACGTTTGATGGAGGCCATTTTTCTCTTTTTTGTTCCGCTCATGTGCTCCACTTAAAACATTTTTCCGACAGATATTGAAAGCGAGCCTCGCAGACCTAAAACACAACAACATGTGAAAATTCAATTACAACGTTTGCAACGCGACCAATAAAATCGCTGCGATTTTTCTGCGAAACAACCATGCTCTGGAGCTCTTCAATGATACAGGACAGCTTGGGCTGATGGATACATGGAGGGATAGGGGAGGACACAAACCATGGATTTACCCCTCTTTCATCCCTGCTTGCTTTTAAAAAAGTCTGCAAACGACAATGAAATATTCGAAAGGGTCACCTACTTTTTTATGATTTGTGGCTGTATTATGATTTGTGTCGCATTTGGATGGTGTGCAAAAACATCTATTGCATCCATCACTGGTCGTCTGAACGCTGTAGCATACCAGGAAATGTTAAACGGGCACCTGATACCATTTGGTAGAAAGATTTGTATCAGTTTCTTCCTTTTACTGCAAGACAACTGCTCAATTCATACATGTACTACAAAGTCGATGTGGGAGCGGTTTATGGACAATTTAATACCTGTAATGGAAATCTTGTTCAACTAATCTCAATCTAATAGAAAACATTTGGTCAGCCCTAGCCAGGCAAGTTTATGAAGACTCACATGCAAAAGAAATGTATTTCAAACGCATTATAAAATGCTCAACAAATACATTTTACAATGCATTTTATAATTCATTATGAAATACATTTATGTCTCATTTTGAAAGAATTTCAAAATGCATTTTCTATAATGTATTTCTAAATGCATTTCTTTTCCATATGGGGATGGACACAAATTCAGCTGTCACCATTTTCTAGAGAACTAGACTGGAAGCATAGCAAAACGTTGGTTGCATATCACTGTACAAGTTAACTAAATATATGCCAAAACAAGTAGTATACAGTAGGTTTTGAAAAAGGCAACTTAATTAAAGAATTTTCAACAATGGTTTATCATTTTGGAACAGTGTCTTTCATTTTTCGTCATTGTTATGCAACTTTTGCACACTGCAATGTTCAAACCACATTATTTTTACATATTTTTGTAATACTTGTGTATAAACAAGTATTTCTACTCACTATCATTTATGGCTACCATTCTGGGACAGACTGTATTTTGAGGGAGGGAGCATGAAATGGACAAAAAGCTCTTCATTCTTGAACGACATCTTGATAGCTGTATTGATCTTTTATTTTGATCAGGTCTTCTATCTCGGTCGTTGCAGCTATGAAGCTTCTAATCTAATTATAGGTATAAAAAGATGGAACCATCTCATAATTGTAGAAATTGCCTCACGCTGCTGTCTTATTTTTTATGAATGGCACCGTGGGGTCCTACAGAAACATCAACACACAAAAAACCTCTGCGTACACTGTATTAGATCTTCCACAATGTACATGCAAAGAACAAGTATAACTGACAAGTTGCCTTCCATTGATTGTCGCAGTGTTTTTTTGCTTACAACGATATGATGGCAGAAAGTTCAGTGTTTAAGTCAACTTGGTTTTTGTACTAGAAACTCCTCATATTTGCAGTGGCACCTGGGTTAGGGGTTAGATGCATCTGGTTTTAGATTTACCACAAACACAGGAAACAGGGAGCATTGTGCTAATCTCATATTAAGCCTGTTTAAGTTGTTTACATGCAATGTTTAGCAACTTAACTTGCATGGTTTGAGGTGAATTGATTCAAACTACCTCATGTCGTTTCAAATCAACTCATAATCAAGGCATGTGAAGGTGGTTAAAACACATTTATATGTCTGACTTACTGAAATTAACGTAATGTAAAGTCTGCATGTAAACCTAGAGTATTATATGAATCGTCATTGCCTTTGTTTTTTGATGTCCACTTGATAGCTTCATATCAATTTAGCATTGACATCATTCTCGTACTTGTTTGCCATTGTATTTCCGAAAACATTTCTAATAGCTATTATAAATATTGATAAATTAGCGTGTTGATCAAATCGTTAAAATTTGGTTTAATGTTACCAGCTGCTTGATTAAAAGGATATTCAATTATGGCAATTTTTCAGCTAGTTTTTTATTTAAACCATATTTTAATTACATGTAAGAAAAATGATGGATTTTCATTATGCAGTGAAACTGATCACAAAGGTTATCTTAACGATCGTGCATTTTATCATCTAAAAAATTCAAGATCTCCATTCGATAAAAAGAAAAAATTTATGATACATGCTAACTAAATAGCAAAAAATGAGGCAGTTTTAATATAAAGGTTGATTTATGCCAATAGGAAACCAGTTGATAATCTACATGCATATTCGTGTATAGTACACCTGTTCAAAAACATGTCCACACCCTGCACACTGCCATATGTAGAACCGTGTACTGTAAGTGAAGTCTTTTCTTGACAAACTCTTTCAGCTAAGACCCAGTTTCAACTCGTATTTCAAAAAAAAAAAAAATGAAATCGTGCAATTCAAAGCATATTTCAATAACACAACACATTATCCACGGACTAACTTCTTTAAATATTTAGTCTTGGAAATTAGCATAAATGGCTGGTCGATAAGGCTTACCCAGATATTAATTTTTTAATCCTTTGGTTGGTTGGATTTCCAGGAAAATTCGATAAGCCACGCCACCCCCATTCGCCTTGGCTCTTGCATTCAGTGTTATTAATTCTAGACCGCAGACCTCTTATTATAATTCAAGCAGCAGGTGTGCCACTCTCCATTATTTGAATTCAATTACGTGAAATCAATTTATTTAGAGAAATGCGGGAACATAATACAGGCTTCGCCGAATTTGCCTTTCCATCATCCCAAATGGTGCACCTTTTCCACACTGTGACAGCCCTGGGAAATACGAAACTATTGTCCATTGTTCCAATTGCTACAACTATGAGCTATGAGGAACAACAACGCTAATAAGACGTTTTGAACCGATTATGAGTGGCGAGGAATAATGGGTACTGCGAGTCTGCATCCAAAATTTGACTACTGGATGATATTGATTTTGGACTCGAGCAAAAAAGTTTTGCACTTCCATCAGAAAAAAGGTTAACGAGCAAAATGTTCTTATTGTTTGCGTTGCATAGGATACAGTGATGGGAATACATGTACTTAACATAGTTATTTTTTATTTAATTTTTTTATTATTTCGGGGGAAACGTTTGCATGCAGCTAGCCATCCGTGTCTGCTTTTGGTGGGGGCTGCACCAAGCCACCCTTAGGAATCCCTCACGGGCCACTAGTTCCCTTGGCAAGGGTCGATTTTTCCCACACGTCACATTTTTTGCCAACTTTCACAAAGCTTTTCTGCCTGCATTTATGCGTTTTTCACCCAACAATGGCACCGATTTTTGCGGAAAGGGCGCATATAAATGGAACGAACGCGAATTTCGAGGAAATATCTAATGACTTTTCTGGGTCAGAATCGCCATAAGCCATAAACAATCGGATGTCGTAAATATGGAACATAAATTTTCGACTTTCGGCCAACTTTTGACAAAATCCGTTATTCTGATAAATGCACCGAACCTCCATTGTTGGGCCCCCTGGCGGCACGTGGGGCGATTAGGCATCAATGCTTGCTGATTCTTGTTCCCATCGTAAATCTGCGAACCCTGTGATGCTCTGCTCGTTTCTTTGGGTCCTACTTCCCTGCTTCCCAAACCTGATTGAGGTATCCAAATCTGGGTAAAAGAGGTTTTTCTTTGGGTAAATGCACAACGAAGTTCTCTGAAGAAACTGGGGCTACATTGGCACCATGAGGAGGTGGGCTTCCCCTTAGAGCACTCAGGCTTGCAGTGATTGCCTGCGATTGGGCAGCAAGTAGGATAAACACCTTATTGCAATGGGAAGTTTTTCATTTCTTTCAAATACCCTCGTAAATGCTGGCTAATTATAATTTGTACTGTTTTGAATCCCTATAATACTTATTCAATTCAACTCAGTACCCGACAATAAGTAATTGAATATCATGTGGTAGGGGTGTGGTCCATCAGCCAAATTAATTTAACATCATATACCTCTGGATTAGGTATGGTCATTAGGATGGTCACCGTCATCATAATTCGATTATCAGGACATAATCGAAGCTCTACTGCACCAGGTTGTAGGCAGTACTCAAAACTATAGAGAGTACCAGAAAACTTAACAACGAAACTGAAAACGAAACGTGTGACGTCGGCCTATATAGTTTGCTCGTCCACTGTGATTCACCTATAGTCGGCTCAACGAGAAATGAGAAACTCTGACAGCCAGCCAGAGGGATTCTGCTTATTGATTAATTGGTTCCTCCAGGCTATTCCGACCCTATAATAGCTGGTAAAATCAACATGGCTGCCAGAGCTATACTTGCCACGGTGAACGAAGTATGCATGATCGCTGATCCGTGAACGCTCGACCGCAGCTCGGGAGCCAATAATGTTGTATGTGCGACCATGGCCCCTGTCATTGATGGGAGTAGGACTCCCATCCTACTGCGGGCTCCAGAACGAGCCAATAAGCCGCATGTGCGACCCTGGGCCGACCACTATAGGGCCAACCTCCGACTTGCTAAGGAGCTTTTCGGCAGTGGGCACCCGTTCAAGCTCCACCCTCTAAAAGTTGAATGAACGAATCGCAAACAGGAAATGGCATCCTATTGGCTGTAGCGATGCCATTTTTCTCTTCGCTCCTTGAGTTTACTATAGCTGTGTGTACAACCTAATTTGAACGCCGTAGAAATATACGGAAGCTCGTATGCACTTGCCCACTATAGTCACTCCCCTACGGCAGCTCTTATGTACGCTACTCTTCCCAGACCTCAATTATATCATGCAGTATGTCAGCAAGGGCCTCCGTAGAAGAGTGTCGCGCAGCATGTCTATCGGGGCTCCAGTAGATATTCAAGTGCACTAATTGTTAGTGCTTTCAGCACAAAGACGACGGCAGGCGTTGTGCTGGTACAGTAGAGTCTGTCTAAGTCAATACTGTAGGGACCGGGCATCGCGTATCGGTTTAGACAGGTTATTGACTTAGGCAGGGACATTAATCAAGCATGGGGACGAGCTCGGGACCGGCCACTGATATTAGGTTATGGAGGTTATAAGTTTACACAGTATAAGTTAAGACAGGTTTACTGTATTAACATCCAGTCCACTCGTTGACAGCTGGTAGGACGAAATGACGTCAGAATGACATCATTCGTTTCGATTTCGGTTTGGGTTTCGTGTTTTCTGAGACTCTTATGGGTAGAAATGAGCTGAATGCTTCGTTTAGGTCGATTCCTTATCACTGAATTGAGTTTCGATGGAATTTCGCACAGTTGCCACCATTGATGGTGGTGTTTCTTGAAAGCCCCCTCTATTATGTCCATGCTGCAGCAGCTCCCCCCATTGTCGGGTCCGTTCCGGAAGCTGACGAAAGCGCATCCTTCAGTGTCAAACCTTCTTCCGGCGCTTCTTTGCAGCGTTGTAATCGCCCCAGGAGTGCGCCCATTTGTCACTTGGCGCCCATTTATTTAAATATTTTACCCCTCGATGTAACACCCGGTTCTTGCATTCACTTCCACTTTCCCCTCCCATATTCCATTACATTGAGTGCGAGATAGCGGAAAGGGTACTGTTGCATTGTGGGGCTTTTGTGCGGCTACTTCATGATGGGAAGCAAAGTTTGGGAAGGCGTTTGATATGGACTCACTCCACGCTCCATTCTGATAGTAGTTTTGATAGATTTCCTAGGTGTTTATATGGTGGTAGTCCAAGTGAGAGTGAAATGAACTTCAGAACCTCCTCCTCTTCTGTCAGATTTTTCAGAAGTTGGGAAGGTCGAGCACACCTCGCTTGCCAGCCATGATCTCAAATAATCCATCAAAATATGGCGAATTACAATGCCTATGATTTGTGAAATACAAAGCTTTTCAACTATTGAGCCTGATGCTGGCAGTTTTATTTCAATCACAATGTAAATGGCGTTTACAGCGAGACATTCTCAAGGGTGTTCTTGCAGCATAAGCATTGTAATAATGTTGCATGTCATTGAATTAAAATTGAAATGATTACCCTTATTCACCCAATCTGCACATTTTCAAAATAAGTCTACCATATGGCGATAATTTTTGAAAAACAATGTGACAAATGATGTACATGTTTTTGAAACCCATGTTTTATAAAATGGTAAAGATAATAACATCAACTTCCCTCCACTCACTTTCCTTATCGTTCGTCTTCATTTTGTGAACAAATGATAAAAATAATAAATACAATGATATATTGTATGAAATTTACATAGAACATTGTTTGCATGCAGGCCTGAATATGCCTTTTTTAAGAGAAAGTCATGCATGTAAACCTGTTTTGCAAACCTTTAGTTGACATGAGTCGACCTGATTTGAGCATAAATCTTGGTATCTTGGTTTATTTCAAAATACATCAAACCAGGTGAGTTAGTCGCTGCAAGTAGCATGTAAACATTCAGCAATCCTAACTTGAGATGAGTACGTGCATTCTGTTTCCTGTGTTTATGGTAAATGGAAACAGCGAAACTTCCCATCTCTCAGATCAGGTTCCATTACAATCGTAAAGGGAAAATGCTGTATCTGGCTTTAGCAAACTCAGATAGACCACGTCCCTAAGTGTGTTGCTTTTTTATAAAGCAGAGGATTCTGGGTGTTTTGAAGCATGTCACTCATCACCAAGTGGCAGACTTGAAGGCAAGTAATGCAGAATCACTTATCTAGTGAATTGGTGTCTGGTAGCTTTATATGAGATGAGTTATAGCTTGCATGTAAACATAGAAAAAATTCGCAATTTGTTGAGCAAAATGTAAAAATTTGATATCCCTTTAACAACTCAATGCCAACTTCGAGCAAGCAATGCCTTGTATAACAAAATGCCACAAAATGCTTTGGCGTTGGACTTTTTTGCACATTGAATCACAATGGAAATGCCCTGGAATTTGGCCAAGCGGACCCAAATTTGATGCTGTTCCAGTAGCTCGTTGGCATCTTTAGTGCCGTTTTTCTGGTTAACATTTTGGCACCGCTGTTGCATTCCCCGGGAATGTTTGTTTGCTATGTTTAATTCTTCGCGTTGACATGATGGCACATGTAGCTCCATAATTTTATGTGCTTTTTTGCCTCGTAATGGGATCGGTTTCTGAGAATTGAACAAGTAGCGAGAAAACATGCAGAGGCTTCCAACTTTTCTCCAAATAGCAGCACGCGTGACACAACTGCACGTGTTTCCTTATAATGCTCTTAGTGGCAACTTATTGTGATCCCATTTCAAGGAAAAAATTGAATTGCTTTTGTGTTGTTTTTTTAAATCAGATATGGGCGGTAATCATAGGCAAATCTACTGTAATAAAAACTAGTTCTGAGTAATTTTCATTGTTTCCATTCGATTGTTTATGACTCGTGAAGCAGTGATGCTCAATTTTGCGATGTTGTACACAGCAAACAAGCAGAAATTTATTTGTTGTTATTATTATTGACTCAGTAAATTATTTTTATTATTTCAATTTACTGCATTATGCTGACGTTAACCTACCATAACTCTTCCAATCCTAGTCACTTTTGATGAGGGTTTACATGATGTGCCGATGGTGCCATGACGTGTCACCATCATTCAAACATTGCAATACTCCCACAATTAATCCTTTGCTTCCTGAGTCAGTGCTGAATTTGCTAAAACCAGACACAGCATATGTACTCGTATGCTATATAGACAGCTCTATACTTGTGTAATGATGAATGTGCGCAATGAAATGCCATACACATCTGGTTTTCAATTTACCACCAATACAGGAAGTAACGTGCTGATCTTAAACTAAGCCTGTTTAAGGTTTAAGTTACTTGGATGGCAACACCCTATCGTGGGGGCCCCATGCAGGTTCGTGAATCATACAATGTAATGAGGTGCATGCATGGGAAACAGGTTTATATGCATAACTTAAAAGAAGATTAAATACATTATGGGTCCATGAAAGTTGTGACATATTTTTGACTCGCCCTGCATACATCTTTGAGTAAATTCTCCAACGAATTGAAACGTCTTGATCTGCTCTAAATAGAAGAACGAGCTTGTGCTGTTCTAAACTCTTGAGCTGTCCTGCAGATAAATTTGCTCAAAATGTTAGTTGTCTAACTTGTCTGCAAGAGGATTGTTGGAGGAGATCCATAATCCACGAAAACAGGAAATGAATTTCTTTCCCGATTCAAGGACTTGTTAAGACCCCCTAAACCAGGGATTATCGCCATCAAAAGTAATCCCATGATTACTGACGTTTTTCTGATACAATGGTGTATATTTTTTCATCTGGATCAACTTTCGAGTGCGCCTACTTCAGTATCGGTGATGTAAGATTTAAATATTTTTACAGTAATACTGAGATTGCTAGGTTTTGAGAAAGGTTGATAACGTGTGGCACTACAGTTCACCAAATTTACTAGTGCGATTTTTGCACAGTCCCAAATGGATTCTTATCCTATTCATTTGTAAGTGCATCTTTGTAGTGGTATCGTATGGAATGTGGATATGTCCATCTGAGAAATCTAATGCTCGAAGCTGTTCAAATCTGGAGGGCTTGGTAACCTTGCATGTAAACCTGTTTAACTTGCCGTTACTTGAGTATGCTTGCTTGAAAATCTGCACTCAAACCTCCAATAGCATAAAAACAGCTTACGCAGTCTTAACTTGAGATGAGCATGTTACTTCCTGTTTCCCGTGTTTTTTTTAGCTCTCCAGCCCACAGATCAGACGCCATTGCAACCGAATGTTGCAAATATTCAAATATGCAAACATGTACAGTACGTATCTGGTTTTAGCACTGAGATTGGTCACATCCCAAAGTCCCTATAGTCGTCCCGTCGAAAGAAAGAAAAAAATGGCATCGTTCAGACCAAAAGGATGCAATTTACTGTTTGCGATTAGTCCATCCTGTCAGCCCTGCATCCTTCATATATATCGAACATGGCCGCCATTTTCCTTTTACCACTGAAACTCCTGAAACAGTACATCGATAAGCCGAGTCTCTCAGATTGGCTGCAAAATTGTTCGTTCTTTTGCCGAGACGACTATAGCTGCTGCTTTTTTATGAAGCAGAGGGTTCTGATTATTTTGAAACAAGCACCATTTTAGAAAATGGCAACCATGATCAAAAATGTTCGAAATCTAAGCTCAATGACGTCATCATACTTCCGCCATTAGCCCGATTTCTGTAAATGCCTTAACCTTGGACGTTGTGTATGCACGATCCGTGTATTCCATTCCAAATTAGCGCCCTCTAGCGTCAACATAGTAGTACCAATCCTGTTAGTCCAGCAGTCATCCAAGAAGATCTTAACCAGTTAGCAAAGCGATTAAAACCGAATTTTGTACCCATTTTCCTGTTTACAAGTTTGAAAACCAGAATTCTGGACATAACTAAGGTAGGTCCAACCACCAAAAGTCCAAATTCTACCAAATCGAAATTCCACATTGGTGTTTTCGACGCCATTTTGGAATGATTTCGATGCAATTTGCCACTTTCGACGTCCTCGTGTGGGCCGCTGCTAATTATCGTACACAGCTCGTTTGACGTTCAATTGGTTTCAATTTTAATTGCCCTGAGAAAGGCAATACTCGTCCATTTTGCTAATCCTCGGTTGCTCGTTGTTGTGACATTGACTCCGACTCCTCAAGGTCTCGCCGATTTCGGATTTATCTGGCGGCGCTTTTCTGGGAATTAATTCGGGGCAAACCTCCCTTAATTATTAATCGCCGCTCGCCCACACCCCACGCGGGGCAGACAGCTGCCAAAAATGCTCCGAGCAGCGCATTCAGACTGCTTGGCTCCTTCCTTCAGGAAGTTGCCATTTTTAGGCCTAGCACTGGTGGACAATGGCTGGCGGCCTTCCAAGTGACGTCAGAAGCGCTATTTTAATGTATTCAGCTGTTGCAATGGCTTGCCCCGATAAAAAACGCCTTTTGCTGCACCGAAATGGCGATTTTCAGAACGCTGAATAATATTTTGGAAGAGGAAATGCCATCTTTTACTTTGTCTTTGATGCACAGGCAGTGGTCGTTTTGCTATTGTGAGCACATGGCAATCTGTACTGCAGGTACAATGTGAGTGAACTAAAGAATGTTGATTGAAGAAATTTACATTTGTCTTTTGTCTACAACTTGCATTTTAGCACATTGTGTTGAGTTGAATTTCATCAACTGGAGAAGTCGTGGACTGGTGATAGCAACGTTGGCAAGTGGAAAGGCAAGTTTAACGCCTGGTTAGGTTGGTGCAACAGGCGGCTGGATAACGTGAAGGTCACGGAAATGCTTTCAGTCCGAACGAGATGAGGCCGTGGTACCAATTGTAAGGTCGGAATCGCTCCCAGGTGGCCCTAAATTGAATGTCTTTCCATGACCTTGTGGGCGTTTCAAGGTCACCAGCTCAATGATACTGGGTTTCGGCTGACCTTCAGGAAGTTTTCAAGATCACGCACCCGGTGCTGATCTACCAGCAGTCCTTGCTGGCTCCAGAATAGGCGTGACAGTTCAGATGGACTGCTTGAGTCAGACCGGAAGTGATAAGCCCAAGTTTTTGGTAAAATTCAATTTCTCTTTATTTACATGCAATCTTTAGCTCCCCAGGTCACTTTAGATAAGGGCTATAGGCGTGGGAAGAGTTGATGAATCTTAGGATCAACTGTGAGGTGTTGTGATATGAGGAATGTGAAGAATTGATGGATCTTAGGATGGGCTGTGAGATGTTGGGGTTTGAAGTTTCCTAACCAAGTAACGTTCCATGTCTCGTGACACCAAACCCTCAGCTCATCACAGTTATCACTCAGATTTATCAACACTTCACACTCATTTTTTTATGCATAGGGGCCCTGGTGGCGACATGTCTTAAAATACCCAGCACGCACCTTGGGGCCTTGGACCTTTAATCTGGATGGTGGTTTTGATAAAATTCAATTTCTCTATTTCCATGCAAGATTTAACACGGAAACAGGACTGTTTAAACTGTTTACATGTTATTTGTAGCGGCTTTAACTTGTTTGATGCAAAACCGCTAAGCAACTTCCAATCATGCAAGTGCACCCAAGTTGAGTGTAGGCCTGTAAAACATGTTTATATGCATGAATTACGTTATTGAGGTATCTTAGTCAGCGTGCAAACAGTGTGAGATGAAGATTCCAAAACTTCCATGAGTTGCTTTTTTCCCGGAAGTGATATGACCAGGTTTTGGTGAAATTCAACTTTTTTTGCTCCTAGGGCAACCATGCAACCACAGACCCCAAATGGTCAGTTCACGAAAAATGTTTCTGTTATCAATACCTTCATTGTCTTAAACTGTGCATGCAGGTCAACAGGTTAATTGCCTGTAAATTTCTTCTGCAATGGATGTAGATGATCTCAGTCTTTTGTTATTTTGGCAGCCAGCAACAGATCTTTGTTAGTCACTCGTTATTTCTGAAAGTTGTCTAACAGATTCACTGAATCACTTTGCAGTTAGTTACCAATGAAGGTAACATTCATTGTGCCTTTACGGCAGAAGCTTTTTTGGCACTTCAGACTTGGCGATGATACATACTGTACATGTAGATGTAGGTGCACATCGCTTTTCTCCTTGAAATTGCGTCTAATCACCTTGTTATTTTCCAACGTCAAGTTCGGAAAATTAATTGCAGAACTTGGATTTATTTTGTCAGCCTAGGTTGAAAATTCGCGTATGAGTTGCAAATTGCCGTCCGAATTTCCTTATTGATTGTACAGGTAACACGAATTGCCAATAAATAACTATAAATAAGCAATAAATGCTACACATTTCCAGGTGCGCTGGTGTACACACCTGTTACTACGAAAATGGCAACTTTCCTGCAAGTTGAACAGAACTGCAACCAATTTGTCATGCTTGCTTTATTCAGCGCCACTAGATGGCGTGACCATGTGCTGTAGCTTATTAAATCCAGCAACATAAATATCGTTATTGGCTGTATCATGAGTTTCATGAGTATCATGAGCTTTGACCAGGTAACGTTTTCATAGTTTGTCATGTTTTCAAGCACGCAGACGCATGCAAGGGTGACAAATATGATAGTTTAGGGTGCGGCTAAATTCATTAGACGATTTAAATTTGGCGCTGCTTCAGCATTTTATTAGGTGACCAATCAAGGCGCTTACTAATGTGTAGAGGGGTCCATAGCATT
This sequence comes from Cylindroiulus punctatus, assembly GCA_034695085.1. Classification (NCBI taxonomy): domain Eukaryota; kingdom Metazoa; phylum Arthropoda; class Diplopoda; order Julida; family Julidae; genus Cylindroiulus; species Cylindroiulus punctatus. The sequence goes on along the minus strand of JAQFYZ010000516.1, from coordinate 19,776 downwards.
TACATGTAGTTCTTGGTATAAAGTTAGGGTATTAGTTTTAATGGCCTGCGTTACTGGCAAGGTCAACCAGTTACATACAGTACTTGCATTTAATTAGATTTGTAATGTGATAATGCGCACTTTTGCAACACAAATGCACACTTTAATGTTCATTTTCTTGTCATAAGTCGTCTAATGGACAATTATATTGTGTAATTACTTGTAATTATGTCCCACCCTGTTATGCTATAATCAAAACTTGACTTGGTGTACCTGTAGCAATTTTGAAAAAATTAACCTCTATATACATGTAAGGAATTAACTAAGCTAATTTTCTGTGACCATTTCTGTGACCTTTTTTAGCTCCAACACTGTTTATATTTAAGCTATAAGATACCCATATTAAGATACCTTAACCTAAGTTAGTCGTACGTGATACACTAAGTTTACATGCAGCTTTCAGTTGCAATGATGCACGACTTAAATAAATGTATGTAACTAGTTTGCCTACCTTGTCTTGATAAGTGAACTTGAAGTCAAGGTAGGTAAAACAAGTTTTACATGAATGACTTGCTTCATGTAGCTGTCACCAAGCATTTAAAGGTAGCATAAGCATATTTTGCACGCCTTCATTTAACTTGTGTACTTGATATGGGAATCGGAATTGTCGTGGTTTGATCCAAGACACCTCCTGACATTCGTGTTAGTCTCTGCAAGGGACATGTAAACAGTTTGAACAGAATTTTCCAAAATATCATGTTTTATAAACTTTTCCTTCTCATTTTGAAACAAGTTCTATAACTGCTATGTAATTTGGTCAAGTCGCTTCCACATATAACAAAGCAGTGTAATATAACAAATTTCTTTTTCAATCTCCTGTACAACACGTTTTCGCATGTATAATTGGACAGCTGCCTGATATGGGCACTAAACCATTTAACTATAGATACATAAGATATATTAACCATGTTGGCGTTCGTGTGGGCATGCGTAACATGACGTAACGTGTTATGCAATTATTACTCGGTTCTGTAATATGTCATCTTGCAACCAGTTTGCCACGTGTAATTTGATTCATCGATGTTCCAGGATTTCCAAGAGCATTGTTTTCGCAGAACGTTCTCAACCTTGGGACTCGTTAAGCCCGTTTTCTTGTGTAATTTGCGAGATTTTGCACGCATGAATTTCGCGCAAACGCATGCGAAGCAATTAAGACACCAGAGCATTTAAACTTTCCTTCCAGGGCAATGATTAAAATTTAATCTGGCAAATGAAATAGCCTTCGTTTGACCTGCCATGAAAATGGCTTCGGATGACTATATCCTCCCTCGAGATGTCTTCCCAGAACTTGGTCGAGGCAAATGCAACGATGGCCAGAAATTAAAACTCCATGAAATTTAATTCCAACATATGAGGTCAAGGGGCAGCGCTGCAACGCACGCATTTTGGTCGCAAATTTAAAATGGCTCCAATAGGCAGACTGCGGGTCACCTTATTAATGGGATTTTCGTGGCTTTTAATGGGCGAAATTCACGTTACTATCGACCCGCGATTGAGGAGATACTGACGAGATTAGGGAATTCTGCAAACATTTTTGGGACGATACAGTACATGTACTTGAGTTTGCACGCTTTTCGTGCATGCCATTGGATGACGCTGCTTGCAGGAGTTTGAGTTTAGAGCATTGGAAAATGTAATTTAATTTGAAACTATGGCCCATATGGAGAAAAAATATGTGATACATATATTTGTTGAAACATATTATTTATATATGGAACATATACCAAAATTGGCCCAATTCCATATATGACTAATATGTTATAAATACATTATATATGTAAAGTATATGCTACTATGTGTGAAAAATCATGTATGGAAAAATATGCTGTAAATATATGCAATACATAAAGAGAATATGTGGTAAATGTTGTTAATAGGAAAAAAGCAAAGGCAGGCACTATGGTAAACCAAATAGGTGTAATGGTAAATTAGAAGGGAAGGGATGGTCATGCGGAGACATTAACTGAACGACCAACCTGCTTGGTAAGTTGCATTGAAAATATGCTCATAATCAAACTTGCCTTGCAATTTGTTTTGCTAATTTAATATTAGAGTTAGGAACAGTAATTAATTGTTTATGTACAGTATATATTTTCCAGATATATAATAATATATATATGAATATGTGTTTTTTAGCGTAAAAATATGTGAAATGTACATTCCAAAAATATATTATGAACATACATTGACACATTATATATTTGTAGAAGATATTTGTTATATATTATAAATATAACCTGTTTTGTAGCATATGTTAAGTATATTACAGATATATCCATGTATATTTTAAATATACTATGTACATATTATTTTTCATATGGGGTATACCGCCAAGATAGTTCAAAAGTTGTAGTTGCATCTCTTCGCATTGTGTAAATTTTACGAATGCAAGTGCTTTGCATTTGCATTTGCATAAAAACGTATATAATTACTGTATATTACCAATTATAATGAAGGTGCAAGTAACATTTTCGGTTGCACTATAGAGTATGCCCTGCTTCGCTAAAGACACTATCATAAAGTGGGCTTCTCCCAACGGCTAGTAGACTGGCAGTGATTGCTTATTGGTTGGTCAGCTGCCCTGTAGATAAGACATTGCATAAAATCGTGTTAAGTTTGGGTGGGATACGAACAAGCAAAAGAAAGAGGATAAATTGAGACTATTTCATGTACATGTAGCTTACGCAGCCCGTTAAATAAAAGGTTGTAAAAATCGACATTTTCGAAACAACTGTTTTTACGGTAAACTGAATTCCATTTTCCGATGCGTTTTATCTCCAGTTCCATCCCTGAAGTGTGGATGCGATGGGAACAAAAATAGTGTGGTGTCGAAAGTGCTGAGGTACTGATGTGTGTCGAGTACGAAACAACTTTTAGATTCGTACGAAATAATTGAATAAGAAAAACGCGTTCGAGTCGTCAGTAAAAATTTGCGAATCTTTTTTACGACGCCAAAAAACGTAAAAACGAAGAAAAAGCGCCATGCATTATGTATCGAATGCGCGCAACTTTTTTAATACGTCATATTTGCATATTCGCAACGCCCCGCATTATGGCCAGCCATAAAGCATATTCTTCGATATAAATTCTTCAACCTGGGATTAATATTGGGGGAGGGTGGTCGGCCGTTATTAATTTTTCTGCCCGGTTCGTGACGCGTCTCATTTTTGCATCTTTTCGCATTTCGTGTGTCGTACATAACGCATTTTATTATTTTCGGTTCCGAAAGCAATTCTGGCCCCACAATGGGGAAGCAATTTGTAATTCATTTGCTCGGACCGTAATGAAGCTGTCAAGCCCTCTCCCCCCTCATTTGCATGTCGGATGTTCGCTCACCAGGGGGCTCCACGGTTGGCCGCTTTTGGAGAAATCCAAGCCCATTCTTCTACTGATTTGGTACTCAAATTCCCAGCATAATTTTGGCGTTTCAGTTCCATCCATACACCATGCTTGTGTGTTTTATTCACTAAAGGGTGGTTTTCGAGTGAGCCAAATGGCCCGATTAACCTGTTTACATGACGACGTTGTTTCTGGATGCACATTTCTGGAAACAAAGTAGGAAGGAAATGAAGGCTTTTTATGTCTACGTACCACTCGGACAATTTTTTACAACTCATTTCGTGACGAATGCAGGCTGATCCCTGTGGTAATCCCCTAAATCTTCCAACAGAAATCCGCATAAATCCATGCTGGTAATCCACTGCTTAGTGTTGCGTTTTGTTGGTCTTATGTCTATTAAGATTTTTTGATGATCTTAAGACAGTGTGTGGCAGTTCGTCGTTTTGAAACCCCTTCCCACGTTATAGTAAAAATATGAAGTGATGGAACTGGGTCGAATCTGCCGACCAATAGGGGCCAATCGCCTGTTGGCGATTAGTTTAGCCTAGTTGCCTACAATCAATGGACTTTCACCGACTGAACAAACATGGAAGCGCTAATCGACAAGCCACATCTCTCTGATTGGCTGACCTCCAGTTCCATCACTTTGTGGTTCTACTATAGTAATCATCATTACCATCATTACCTACTAAATGGTGACATAATCGTTGACCAGAAATGATTAGACATAATAATAATAGTATGAAAATTAACTAATATTTGTTGCCCTATGATGGTTCTATCATTGCCGATTATGTGGTGTTGGTTAGGTACATGTTATACCAATTTATTGGTTGCTTATTGTAACTTACAACTACACCTTCTCCCCATGCAGTATTTTCATGAAATCAAACTTTTGTGTTTCCAAATGGAATACGTTCGCCTATCTTCTAATGCAATATTTATTGTGTTTCTGTTATTGACTAATTGACCGCGTCGCCTACCTGTCACCACAAACAGTATATACATGGGAGGAACTGTAGATGAGTGAAACTGCATGGAAAAAACAATGGGGATGATTGATTGCAGTGAAAGTATTGTTTTATGCATTCTTTTTACGTTTAAATATGATTTAAATAATACCCACTTCCGTTTAATGATGATGAAAATTGTGCATGACGTAGTATTCATCGTTTCCTATAACATTTATGGCTGACCATCTTATATGAAACGAAACATATAACAAAAAACAATCTTCTTGCAAATTTGCAATTGATTGTACTTTACACTCTTGATCATTACAATCGAGCAGTGCCGTTATAGAGGTTAATGAATTGTTTTTTTTTTTTGGAGATATTCCATTGAGGGAATTAAGGATGAGGGGATTACGTTTATCGCAACCAACATCTAGATCTGAATCCGCTACCGAGGTTGATAAATATGCTAACAAGTTCCATTTTTCTAAATCCTCGTATAGGGAAGGTGGCACAATATCAACAAAAAGCGACGCCCGTGGACAATGCGTTCACTTCCGCCCGAGTTTCACGCTACCTGGACTGCCATTTTTGCCATTGTCTGGCTGGCATTGTTCTGCTAATTTCAGTTTAGTTTTTAATTCAATTTCTTAGCACACTTGACCTGAAGGGGGTCGACAGCTTTCCTTCAGTGCCTTTGAGAAATATTGGTTATGAATTGAAGCAAACACTCGGAATCAATTCATTTGCTGTCAGTGTGATAGTCAGATCTATATCCAATGTCAACCCCAGTGGCATGAAATTTCAGTGAAATCTGAAGTGTCCGAGTGTGGAACTTTTTGGAGATTGTTTAATCGTCTTGATCGGTAGTGGGCTGAACGTTACAGATGAAACCTCAGTCAAGTAGCAATATTATTTATGACATGATGGCACCAAAGCTCGATCATTTTCAGGTATTGAGTGCAAAAATTATTCACACGAGATGAATATAAATTTAATAAAAGGAAACTATTCTGGGATGAGGAATCTTGAAGGTGCCTCCAGAACAGATAAAACACCAGAATGTAAAAATATCAAAAATGTACTAAATTATGTACACATGGAGCAGTAAATAAATGAAAACAAACAGCAAGACCATTCTAAAGATGACCATAAGGGAAAAAGTGATCCATTTTAATTCTCATTTCTGCAATATGAGGCTTCACAAGGTTGGAAGGTGCATGCTGATCGACTTATGAAACAGCTTATTAACAGCTGTCCTGTAATTCGGACGTTTTTTCATCACATGCCAGGTCACATCACATTGCCTGATCACGTGAAATTTTCTTCAGGAAGAGCCCATTTCTGCCCATATTGTCCGACTTAAAGGGATTTTCTCCTTGGTGGTGCTCGACATGCTGTCCTACTTTCGAGTTATGGGGTATTTATGCCATTCGTCCATTATCGAGTAAAACTGTCCAACACTAAGGGGTGGCCAACTTGAGATATTTACTGTATTTACTGTACCTCTGTTTTACTTGCATTCTAGGGAGTATCCCTGTTAAGAAAATGGTGAAATAGTTTGTTGATCGAAACATTAGGCACTTAGCGCAGCACAACGAAAGTTCTAGCAACGAAATATTAATTGAATTTTTGTGCCTTCTATATAAGTTTTGTTATGGACACGCAATTACCTAACGATCGTAAACCCTTACTTAGCGATGCGCAATAAACGTTATTTTGCGTTTATTAAAACGCAAAAATGGTAAGTTAAGCATTCGTTCTTTTAAAACTAGGCCAAACAAAGCGAAAGTTTAAGTTAACGTTTGTGCTTTTAACCGTTGAATACAGTTCGTTGTGCTGCACTAAGGCCTACTAGGAGTCAACTTTAGTTAGGAAAATACACATCCATTACAAACTTTTATTCAATCCACAAAAATGAAATTACACGTAAACTTTCGTTGCTAAAACATTCGTTCTATTTAAGTCAATCACTAAGCTGCTGTTTTACTAAAATATGTAGCTGTCTGAATGGTCATGTGCAACAAATACGTTTCATTAAGCCCTATCTTTACTGTAAAAATTAAAGTAACCGAATTAGCCAAGAAACACATTTTCGCTTACAGTTTGGCAGACAACTGGCAACAAAGTAAGGTAAACTACTAAAGTTTTTCGTTTCTGCGTTTGCTTTACAGAAAGTGCCAGCAGTTCCATTCGCTGGAATCGAAAATTGCATCTACATGGGGAAACCCTCAACATGGCGGCCAGCAATTCACGTCCTCATCAGATGCCTTCAAAAGCAGTGAAGATTTGCCCACTACCTGACAGATCACTTTTGGAAAAAAGATCACGAACAACATTGGGTGAGCAAATCTCTTTTGAATTCCATTATACTGCAACTGTATGGTAATTTCGCAGTTATTGCCGTTAGTTTCTTCCAACTTCTGACATAAATCCGCAAGTTTGCATGCTGGCAGATCGCCCGGGCATTGCGAGGTGTTTTATGGCCAAGTGGGTGATTTATTGGGATGCAAATTTTAATTGGCTATGGATTATATTTTCGTTGCATTAATAATCTTTTTTAAGCTACCCCCTACACGCGCGTGTGCACTCACACGCATATGTCTGATCGTACCTCACCGTTAACACCTATTTTCGCCTCCATATTTCTCCCCACGGGAACAATACCTTTCATAACGGCGAAGAAATATGCGCTTTGGTGTCCCACAGTGCATGTTTACAGCCCATCTAATCCGTGGGCTGACTGATATATTTTTATGCATAAATTAACTGTCGATTTGGCTGGGTGCTCGCATCTTATGGGCTCCCAACATGCGTTCAGGTGCCGTGGCTTAGTCGTGGGCTGACATGCGTGCCTAATTGGCGGAAATAAAAATTTCTGAATGAAATATTCCATGTTTTTACGTCCAAATTTGCACCTTGCAAAATGACTGTTGGTTTTTAGAATTTGCATTGGCCTAAGGTTGTAAGGACGGGATATGGGGGTGAAGAATGGGATATGGTGCCACTTGGTGGTTTGACTTGTTGCACGACCCAAGACGGGTGAGAAATTGCAGTGAATTTGCATTTGATACAGGTGAACAAAAGCTTTTTTAACATTGTGAATGGAAAAATAATTACTCTGGAATGAGTATCAAGAATATTTACGTTAGTAAATTTTAGGGAATATTCGACTTGGATATAAGCAATGCAACACATTATATGCAGTACTAACTATTGGTAAACATTGGTCGAAGAAGGGTTTCATTGGTGCCATGGCCCAAGAATGGTTAAAAATCCTTGTTTTAAATAGTTTGAATACTGCGCATGCATGTTTAGTAGCATACGAATAATTGGCATAAATTAGCGCTTCAAGGAAATGTACATTTCAGGACAGGTGTACTAAATAAATGCTTGTTTTAACACAATCATTTAGAATTTAGCATGTTGAAGAGCAGCCTAAGTGATGTCCACCTGTCCTGTCCTGTCCTGTCCAACAGGATAGTTGCTGCGAAACAAGCGTTTTAACCCGAAAACAATGCAGCAATTTCAATATAACTTCACAACTTTGCTGCCTTTTATCAGCGGTGTACAGAAAAAGAATTGACATCCTACATGTATTTGTTACTGCAGTTTGACATGCATCTATGGAATCCATTTTTGCACTTAACTCAAAACTTTGCTTACACCACTATCCCTTACACTCCTTCAAATGTGACACAACTGCTTTGCTGGCTTACAAGTGCTGGTAGTATGTACATGTGACTTACACCATCATCAATGTTAATCCTTCAAATAGCTGTAAAATAGGGGTACATACTACACCATGGTATCAACAAAAGTGTATCTATTATATAGACACTTTCTCAAAGTGTCTACAGTGTATACAGTATAGCATGAAGAAGGGCTCATAGGCTAGCATTGATTGGCTGGCGGATGGGCAGCTAAATATTCATTATAATGACATGTACATTTTAAGGTTAGGTTAGCTTTAGTTATTCCACATTGTTTTGGACCAAATTATTTCCATTGTACTCAGTCGTTTTACAATTTCAAGTTGAAAAGGCCTTGGGAAGTTTAATGTCGCTGCCGACTTGGTTTCCAGCTTGATAATTGCAATTAGTTGGACAGGAAAACCTCGGATTAAAACTGTCAAAATCAAATTCGTTACCACAGAAGCCTCATTTCGTCATTTTGCAGTGGGCGTTGATGATTGCTTTTACTAAAATTAGCTTTGTTATAGTCGCATTCACTTAAGCTGCACCAATTAGCGACCAAGCACTAGATGTTAATAACTGCATTTCTTGAAGGACAAACATGTGGCGACCTTTACATTTGATACCCCGTTAACGCGAGCAGGAATATAAAAATTCTATTAATTTTCGGATCATTTCTGGTAAATGACGCTTTTTATAGCCGGAACGACCGTGCAATTATTAGTGAGAAGGTTACTGTAAGTCAACGTTTATTGCATTTTCGTTATAATCACTTCAGTGTTTTGTTGATCGGATGTAATCTAGTTCAACCGACAATTATAGTTATTCGTATTTTGGCATGTTGGTAAATCACCCTTAATATTTAATCTATCGTCACATTATTCGTTGACGTCTCAGCTATCGGTGGGATTCGGTTCATTGACTGATTATGCTCTGTGGTTGTATCTACATGTATTAGTAAACTTAACATCCAGGCAGTCTGCAAAACATTACTGAAAATTTAAAAACTTGAGAATCACAAATTTGGCCGATGTTAAAATAATGGATTTGGGAAGTCATTAGAGATCATTTTTTAAATCATAACCTGTCATACATGTACACATGAACAGCATGTAGAATCATGCTGTTACAAACTCCAGTGCTAATCAAGGTCATCCACAAACAAATGTATTTTGATGAATGCTTCAAACTGTAGCTTTTAATTACAAAACCTTAACTAACACTGCAGATCAATAGTTCAGTAAATAATGAAAATATTAACATATTGGTCCAACATCTATAGTAAAACCTAGTACATGCAAAATCGTAAAGTTGGCTTGCAGATGTCGATGTACAGGTGAACATGTGCTCCAACGTCTATAAATGCAAATTCCGAGAAGTATTGAGTGCAAAAAGTCACATTATTGAAAAATGCACAGTATTTGTAGGGATTGTTTCCATCATTTTGTCCAACCCCTGTATACTGGAATACAGTGTCCAAAGTGGGAAGGGTGGATGGGTTTGGATATATACACGTACATGTACATGCATACTACAGATGTAATGCCCCTAATGTGAACAACATTAACATTCAACTGCCCAACCTCCATGCAATCACTGCCGGCATGCGATCCTTTAGGGGAAGCCCACTTTCTCATAATGTCTATGGTGGAGAAGGGCATATCCTGGTTAGCAAGATTTCAGCGGTTTAGGGCATTATAGTAAGGAGGCCTATAGATGTTGTACTCCATTTCAAAAACAACTTGATTGTGTCTTATTAGCCTGGGGCTGTTCTATTATTTATGTCTACGATGGATGATCAAATTGTCAAAAAAACTGCCTTTTTGATATGCGTTGGGTATGCATAGCCCTTATGTTCAAGAACAACATAATGCATCCATGAAACACATGTCTAACAAAAAAGACAAGTCAGTTTTACAGTGTAAGTATTCGAGGTTGTGACTTGTAATCTAACATGTAATTTTACATATTTGACATGGATGGTGGGAATACTTTCATGTAATTAACACTTAATCAGAGAGAATTTCATTTTTGACCTCTACTCGGACCCTATAGCCACGTGCAGTATTTTGACCTATTGGCCAGTTTACCGTGACTTGGTGCAACCTACCTTGTGCCGAGGCTGCATGGTCTTTGGGCCCACCATACCAGGTGCGCATGAAATCCGTGCATGCTGATTTTAATAATTAAAAACTTCTAATTAGACCCGTCATTCAAACAGCAATGACCAAAGGTAAAATGGGCTGGCAAAGTATAGTCGCCTTTTAATTAGAATAATTTTCGTGCTGTTCTTGGCACGAAATCCATGCCTGGTTCTCACGCTCATATTTCGCCATGGAGTTATCGTGGCCAACATGTTATTCTTTGGGATGTAAAGGTGAAAGATCGTATCGCTCGTTTAATGTTTGCCAACTAATTTCCATCAAAATAGAAAAAGCATGACTGATATCTGGCCAGCCAAATCCGCTATCACCATTTTTTTGCCATTCAATATTGACTCAACTTGCGATTTTTGTGTACCGCACCCTTGATTTTTGTTCCCGATATCATAATTTATGATATCTAGTCAGTAATCCTTTCACTCCCCCTAGCTACGTTTTTATATCCATGGCATACTTAATTCGCCCTAGCCTGCCATGTCCATTGATCATCTTTAATCGCGCATTAAAACGGTTTAAAACGCATTTCTAATGAAGCCCTATAAGATATTCGCTGCTCAGGTCGGCCTCCCTTAAATTAATAATGAGGCTATCCACGATTTGACATTCATAATCCATCCACGATCACTACTATTTAGGATCATTATGAAATCAATAATTTTCCTTTGTAAATTGCAGAGCTCGAGCCTCTACAGCGCGTGCTGATTGATGATAGGAAATTATAAAGATTATAAATATTCATGTAGGTTTCTCTGGCAAGCAAAACACCTTTCATAAGTTGCACTTAACTGCTTTCCTCTTCTTGAAGACAGTTTTACAATGAAATATGCTCTGACGCCCTGAATTATATCATTTCTGATATCATCATAGTTACATGAACACTTACGTACTATAAATAGGTCATGTGAAAACTTGTTTTGCCTACCTTTATTCTTTAGTTTACTTGATTTGAGAATCTGCTTGGGGTTATTCGATTCATGGCTAATCAATGTATGTTAATGCTGCTGCCAATTGTATGTAAAGATACATGTCGGCTTAACTTGAGATGAGCACCTGACTTCCTGTTTTCTTTAGCGTTTATGACAAATTTAGAATCAGATGCACCATTGCAATCGTATTAGGAAAATATGCTGTACCTTGTTTTAGCAAACTCTAAACCACACATTTGCTTCTTTCAGTGCATTATGGGTGTTTTGAAACATGTCTCCACCAGGTGGTAGACCTTTAAGGCAAGCAATGTCAACTAGCATCTCTGGTGTCCTGATCTGAGGCAGCTTACTCGAGATGAGTTAATGCTTGCTTGCAAACAGTTCATCTGGTTTTAATCCAAATACTAGTTAGGGGCCATGTATAAACGACGCCCAACTTGGTTGGAAGGGGTAGGTTAGGTTTACAACTTGATATCCCATTTTCTGTTGAATATAAAAATTCATTAGAGAATGTTCAAAACTTGTACGAGCCAATACCAAGTAGGATGTTATGTTAAAATAGCATCACATTAGTGGAAATTTATACGTCTGCCGCAAGTGTTCCAGTACTTTGTCCAACTAATGTACAAAAAGAGCATACTTTGTCCAATACACACATTAGCCAAAGTCGGTCATCCTATTTGACCAAATAAACAGAAAGATGTTATCTAACAACATCACCAGTGCTGCATTCGACCAGGATTATAGGGACGTGGAACGAAATACTACTAACAGATGTTATCTGTCTACGCTCGTATACGTTCCACCAGGATTTCGAGATGTGGAGCAACTTATATTTTTTATTATTCAATTGCCAGCACTTTATTTTTCCACCTTGCAAGATACAGCTTTATTTTCCTTTAGATTATCTCAGACTATTATCGCTCTGATTTATTTTAATTGCCCCTTTTTGTTGCTGGGCATTGGTGCAACGCCTTGGCATAATCGGTGTTGAACACCGACTGAATGTTTTTACTTTTGCAATTGCCAGGGGATTCAATATGTAGTTGTGGTGCCCCTGGTAGCAGAGCAACTAAACATGCTAAAATGGAGTTGGACTAAAAACAAAAATTCATGTCAGTTTTAACAAATCTTAACCTAAGTAAGTCTTTCATACCTATTTTGCATTTATTTAAAAAAGGTACTTGTATTGACTTGGCTTTTGATATCTGGCATTTGATTCAAGAAAACGCTAACCAAGCAAGTTAAAAAAGGCTACACGGTACATATAAACATGCATTTTAACATGTTTAAGTTGTGATTAGCACCATTGTTTAAGTAAATGTTAAGCCAAAAACAGCGAAGTCCCCATAAACTTGCAATTACATGGGGAAATAATTATGCTGCATCTGGTTTTAGCAATGCCCAGCAGATTACATCAGGGTTGGTTGTTATCATGCAGAAGAGGATTCTTGGTTTTTGCAATAGGTGAGAGTAAGGCAAAGCATCTAGATTCTAAACCAACATAAGTGACTTTGTGTAAAGTTTCAGACTTCATGCAAGGTATGTTAAAGCTTGCTTGACAACAGTGTAGTCATAAATTATATACAGTGTATATTAGGATCAGGATGGTTTTTTTTAATTCCGCATTACATCAACGTTACCTTACTAAAATGACACAATTCACCTGAACCCTGGTGATCAACGGACACTCCCTACAAATGAGTGAGAAACTATTTGTTCAGCAAAATCAGTTAAGGCTGCACAAACACGTGTCTTACTGAAATATTAGAAATTTTGCGAGTTCAACGAACTTATTTGGATCATTCATTATGCATTTTGATGGCCCTTTTATCCTTATCGTACATAAACCAACAGCAGCCAATCATCACCATTTGTGTAATTTTCGCTGCAGTCCCATTATAAATGGGATTTATAGATAACGATAAATCAATAAAATGGTGATAAGGACCCGTGAATTAAATATGAATTCAGGCCCGTCGTGTGTGTTGTCAAATAACCCATAAGTCAGTCATAACCTATGTTTAATTCCAATTTATCGTCGCAGGGTAACTGGGGCTGGCTTAACACACGTGTAATCTCGTGGTGAATAGCACAAAAGCATAAATAAATTGCTTTAAAAAATAATAAATTGACATAATCAGCACTATTTATCTCTTAAGAAATTCCTGTTGGAAACTCCTGTTAAAATCTTTGTGAATTTAAGTATGAGGGTGACTTGCTAAATTAAAAAACCATGGATGACACTGTATTGATTCGGAAGAAAGCTTAGAACTTTTGGGGAATACCTTATGTTTTGGGGAATAAATGGGAGGTAGCAAAATATGGGATAAACCAACCATGCATTTATGGTCTTCTAACCTTTTGAGAACTTTCTTCAGAGAAATTCACTAAAATGCATTAGTGGCTACATTTTGCTATTGATTACATTCGCTATTGACAATTTTGTAAAACATTGGAAATTCATCCCAAAACACATTTTTTTGGAAATCTGCATGAATCTAGAACATCTATTTTAAATTTCATTGAAGATGTCATTAGCATTATTCTCAAACAACACTTATACGTGAGACATACATGTACTTCAAACGCATAATGCCTGCACTTCGGATTATTCCCTGCTCCGAATTAAAGCTTGCTACGATTGCCTGTCATTGGGTAACTAAATAAAGAACTTACATTTGTATGTTTGTTTAGGATATGTTAGGTTGGTTAAAATATAAAAAATACAAAATAAAAAAGCACAGATAAGCCAAACATAATAAAACTAATAATGTTAATATGAGAGTAATTTCGACAGCTTGGATATTTATCATTCTTGCATACTAGTTGAAATTGTGTGTACATTAGGGGCATGGCTTAATCCGAAGCATACATTGTATCTATTTGCAATCTTGAGTTTCTGAATATTTCGTCTCCAATCATATTGCTTGTCACAACCTCATAACGTTTCATTGGGGCTTGTTCCCCTACTAACATAAGCCCATGAATTAAACGAAGGTTCGCCCGTTGTATCACACTTGTCTGAAGTAGTTTCTGAAATTGGTAATTCAACAAAACGCCCACGCCCTTAGCAAATGGGATATGATTGTGTAAATTTTGGCATAAACCAGGTGCAGATCCAGGATTTTTTCAATGGATTTAAATACCAGCTGGGCTCTCTCCAAAATGATAATATAAAGTGGGTCATGTTTGGTCCAATTCGTTTTCATAAAGAAATATTAATAATGAAGGAAATGCATATGCAGATTCGGTGGATTTTTCATAAATATTTGGTTGGAAATTTTACCAAATAGCGATGTGGTTGTGCTTGCCAAGGTAAATTTTTTGCTCGATCATTCAGTGATTCATCCTTTATGCTTCAGCTGTCAGGAGATGTGGCAGGTTTCCAAAATGGTTAAAATAGTTACATATGCTGTAGCAATAAAATTGTCATCAGTTAATGTTATACCTGTTTAACCTTACTGAGCTACCGTGTAGTTACATGGCCGATGCATTCAACCGTGACACTAAGAAGCTGTTTTATGTTGCATTGCATAACGCGGAATAAATTACTGCAATTAAAATCACGCCACACTGGGGTCAGGGGACTGGAACTTGAAATGCGTGCCAGCAACACAGAGACGTGAAAACAGCTGATTGACAAGATTCAAAAACAATAACAAATATAAACAGAATTTAACTTGCAAAATAGCATGTGTCTAATTACACAGAATCTGCATCAGTTATTTTATGGTCAAAACATTATTATGTTCACATTGAAGTTAACGTACCTTAAAGTACCAATGTCACCTCTGGCTTAAGGCTCATTGAAAGTGATTTTTTGCAATTGAATTTTGATAATTTTGGACAGATAAGATAATTTCAAATGAAACAAAATGTTTTAATTCAAAGTGTATATTGATAGTAAGTTCCTGTGCTATATGAAATAAAAAGACATTTCGTTTTTAGAATTTTTCCAGATATTCTTTATTTTGCCAACGACAGTAAATCGCTTATATTCTCATTCAGACGGCAGGTGCTGCCATCTATCGCCCATCAAGCAAAATAAGAGGTCAAACATAGAATTATCGTTTTCATTAATATCATATACATTTCCATAAGTTGCCAAGAGCACATCCCAAAAAACGCAAGTCCCTGTTAATGTTTACAAAAAAATTATTTTAATATGTTGATCAGGAAAGGAGAAATTGTATTTGGTAATTTTATGCAGGGTGTCCCCACGTTCAATGGACATGTGTTTAGCAAAAGATATAACCCAAAGTACCTTCTCAGTTGAAATTGGTTGGCTTGACAACGATTTTTTAAAATTTCGTTTAATGTACTGCCAACTAGTAAAATATTACAATTTATTTCACATCTGCATAATCGTAACAAAATTCAGCGAGCTGTATGTTGCTAAAATAACGTTAAATGACGATCATCTTTTCTATTTCAATTTCGCACACGTTTTAAATGCATAAGAAATCCTTTATCTAAACATTTTGTTTGTGCCTCCATCGGAAGTTGCTTGTCCATAGTTTCCACCTCCCCTTTTGCAAAATCATATTAATAATCGCGTCACATGCAACGTTTTCTTCGCCAAACGGAAATTACAGGAGATAAAAATTCAAATATTCCTTAAATACGAGATTTTCATTCTTTGGAATTCCTTCGCATATGAAGAGCACAAAAAGAAATGTGGCAAGCATTTACATTTTTAGACTGAACTTAAAGTGGGAATTTGCAAGTATAAACAGCTATCTATTCTTGTTCAGAAATTTACAACTCAGATCCAGAAAGCTTGGCATCCCCGGGCTAAGCTAATGGGATTTTTCGACATGCTATTTTATTCGGTCCATATAAGACTTCTGTCTTGGTCTATACAGTATGATTTCAAATTGCACTTTTCATCAAACTAGTTGAAGTCATTCAATGAAAACAGGAAATTTCAGTTTTGCAAATGTGGAAAAAATCGATCATGTCAACATTTTGAGGGGTCAGCAGCTCTCAATTGTGCACATTTGATTATGAACTTCAATGGGACTTTAAAGTAGTTCAATGAGAGAATAAACTTTGGTTTATTTCCTGCTAAAATGTGCACAGACGATTTATATTTCATTTCACCAGCAAGTGACATCACAATCACAAGCTGCTAACCCCTCATTTAAACTACAGTGTATATGCATCCTGAAAGTTGTGCAACCATTGTTACTGCACACAATACATGTACTGTCAACCCTTTTAAAATTGGCTTCATTTGCGAATTCCTGGATATGTCAACATGCTCTGTGATCTGCAAGCATTTAACAACGACATTATACAGTTTGTGAAATATTGTGAATTGTTTCATTCCTCAGTGATACTCAGTGGCAATTCAGCCATTTGCATAAATGCAATTTATTGTGCTGTAATAGGAGTCAGCTGGTGTTTCGCTATGGATCCCAAATCATTACCATGCTTATTTTTATCCTCATGATGGTTTCATAGGAGAACATTTCTCAGCATTTGAAAATGCAAAATTCCTCTCAAAGTGTTCACTCTGAAGTTTACCCTTCCAGAAGTGCTCGGCTGTGCTGTTTTCGAGCAATGAAGTCCATCATCCAAAGCCTTTCCACTGGTCTCACTGAGCTAGTCAGCAGCCGAAATATGCATTTTGAGTGGTTTCAAGTGTTTCCCAGCCGTTCTCGAGCATGATGCTTTATGGCCCCTTGTAAACGATGTTTGTTGGCATAACCCTTAAAACCCTCCACGAATTATTGGCTGCTGTTGACTGGCCTTGAGGCTGCAAGTATCTGGGTTAAAACGCATGATATCATATCCCAAAACGAACCGAGCAAACACAAAATATTCTCAAATGCCCGGCCACATGGTGGAGTTTTGGCACGATATCTTTTGCTCGCTTAAGTTTTATAGACGTTTCATGCATGGCTGAAACATGATATGCATTGTGAATGATCTGTCTGCTCGGTGTAGTGCTCTGGGATGGCCTGGCGATATGGATGGAGGTGCTGCCATCCAAGCACTACGAAAATTGATGCAAAAAGGAAGGCTGTATGAAAACATAATACGGTTTATTTATGGTCCAAGAGGCCTGGTCGTGTCCAAGACTCGCTCATAAATAGGCGACTTGGGAAGGAAGATGGCCTGCAAGTTGGGCGAGAGGTCACTGAAGGGACTTTCTGGGAATAGCATTCAAATGGATTAAAAACAAGTGGATTTTCAATAAGTGGTTCAACACGCTGGAAGTAAAATCATGTATTGCTGGAGGACGTACACGATGTCAATTGTCAGGGGCTACAGTACCGGACATGCATATAAAAGAATTTGCTTCATGAAAAGACTTCACCTAAATTGCATCATTTCGTACAGATGTACCAGCGTACCTTTGTGTGACACGGATGATAAATTTCTTAACCATAACATCATCACAAATATTGCCCTTATTTCTGCCATTCTCCCTATAAGTGATGGCATCATCATGATTGAACTGATTTCGAATTGAGCGAAATTGTGATTAAAAATCAGAGAAGAAATACTGGATATGAACCCCTAGCTGTTTCCCAAAACAGGGTACAATACCCCAGAAAAAGTTGGTGAAAGTGGCTATCTGTGGGTAACGACGTGTAATATGTTCTGTAATAGTCGGAATGTTATAAGTCGAGCATGTAAACCTGTCTTACATGCCTTTACTTCCGTTGATTACCCTCGACTTGAATCTGCATGGGGTTTGTTTGGATCAAGACACTCCAAACCAAACAGGTCACTCACTGCAAATACATGTAGCTTGTTAACAGTTAAGAGTTGAACAGTCATTATGTAAGATGAGCACGTGACTTCGTTTCATTGCTGCCCCAATCTTCAGTAACTTGGTGCAAGTTCGCTATATTGAGGTACATGTAAAGACTACGTGCAAAAATAGTAAACATACAGGGTACAAGTTATTAACAGGGATTAATTTGGATCAGTCATCGGTTTGCACGCAGTAATTTTTATAATTTGCTACCAGCTGTTGCCACTATTTCAGAAACCCTTTAGGTCATGTAAACCCACATCTCCGGTTACATGTGACCTGCATGTGAAAGTAGTGATCATGCAAGCTGTTAACTGGAATTCATTTGGAATTGTCATCAGTTTGCACACAGTGATGGCGCTCAGACTGCTAACAGTTGCCAATTGTTAACCAGTGTTGCCATATTTTGAAAGGTACAGTCAAACCTCGTTATAACGAACTCGCTTATAACGAATTACTGTTATAACGAACATTATTTCCAATCCCCGTCACAGCCTATACGGAAATAATGTTAATTTCTACTGTTATAACGAATTGGATAAAACGAATTATCGGTTATTACGAGCAGATTTTCGAGGTCCCATTAACTAAAGTTACAGAACATCACTTGAAAAACACTCGCTAAACGCTTTTATCAGCTGACAGAAGGTGCTGTCAAGATGTCATCGATCTGATGACAGTCTTCCAGTTGCAAGACAGTCCCATTTGCACATGTATTTGCACAATCTTCAAAAAACATTATTTCAAACAACTTTTACTCGTAGGTGTGCAGGGCAGTTAAGTGTCCGAATGAAATTTCGACTTCTTTCTCATTCATACTTTTGACACTTTTGGGCACTTAGGACAAATGTCGCGAAGTAAATAATAAACGATCTTCAATAACAGATTATTTCAAATAAATCACCACTGTGCCCTCAGAAACGTTGTACAATACTGTACGAAAAAATGTTATGCAAGTTTAAATACATTACATTCCTTGCCAGTCCTCCAGTATGACAATCCCCATATCCAAAGATAATTCATTTTCAATGCAATGTGCAATTTATTTCAATTTGCAAAATGTATTTGAAATGCATTCTGAAATGTATTTCAATTAAGGAAACATATTTTAAATGCATTTGGAAATGTTAAGGCCAAACTGTATAATGCATTTGTAATATCTTTCGAAATATATAGTAATGCTGAGCTATATTTTAATGAATTTAAGCTTTAACTGAGATAAGATTTTAAATTAGTTTCACAAAATGGACCTCACTAAGGTAACTCGTCAATAATGGATTGTGCGGTGAATTTTGCGTACACAAAATTTGCATAACTGCAGTGTGAATTGAGATGCATTTGCAAGGTATAGTAAAATATATTGTGATATGTATTTTGAACTACATATTTTAATATATTTGCATGTGTTTTGCAATATAAGGTCTGTCCCAAAATGATAGAGCCACTCATACTTTCTAGGATATTTTAATCCCTAATTAATTCAAAGAACAATTTATTATATTTTCAGCTTATTTAGCTCGTTTTACATAGTGTACATGATTTACGTAATAAAAATGAGATGGAATCAAAAGGTATACACGAAAATAAGGTATTTTGTGAATGTCTGCATGTCCCAAAATGATAGAGCCACTTATGTTTATGCAAATAATTAACAAATTATATGCAAATCAGTACACAATGGGATTTAACCTAGGACTATTTAAGCACATTTCACTGATATTTCACATGCAGAATGATTTGTTGAGCTACTGTAAGCACTTTCAATCATGGGACGAGGAACATCACTGTCAGAGTTCGAGAAGGGAAGAATTAAAAAACTGTACAAAGCTGGCAATTCAATTAGGTCCATTGGTAAAGCTCTGAACCGATCTCATCATGTTGTTGGGAATT
>JAQFYZ010000515.1:0-40377 GCA_034695085.1 Cylindroiulus punctatus | reverse complement strand
TACCCTATGGGAGGTTAAGGTCGATCTACATTCTATCTACTTAATACCATGCCGACCAAGAGGATTAAAAATGTTAACATCGTACACAGCTAAAAGTAGTTTTAACTCAAAAATTGAGATGTCAATTAAGCAATGGAAGAAATGTATTATTAATGAAAATGTGTTCTACATGCATCTCCATTAATGTAGCATTCATAACATTGGCATAACATGTACAGTATGTCGCATTTTTTTGAAATTTTCGTTGAAGCATCTTGTCTTATGAACTTCAGAGTCGTTGGAAATTTCATCTCCACTTCGGAATACCTTCAATAAATCGGTTGAATTCAACTGTACTGATGCGTCTTCTGTTTGGCTACCCAGGCCTCCCCCTAAGATAACGACGTAATACTTAAACGACGCGTCGGTTAATGAATATATGACTTGAATTACTGCTTTGACTTTGATGGCCGACAAATTACCGGACCTGTAGATGGGCTAAAAATAGTTTACCTTTCCCTTAACGAGCGACTCGCTGTGCGGTGTCATTTATTGGCACACTGTATTCTCCATATGCCGCAAAGTCTTTTTCATTGGAATGGTTAATATCATCGTGAAGCAGTTAAAAATAGCCATTTATGGACAAATTGCTCGTAAATAAGGGGCTATAAATTGCGCCCCGGTTTTATTCGGATTCATAAATTTAATCTCGTATGAAAGTTTTGTAAACCATGAATCACGAGTGTCTGACGATGTCAGTTGGCGTGAGAAAAACTATACAACGTTGTGCTATTTTGTATACAATCTGAAGGAGGCTCGATGGGGTTGGCCCAGGACGCAAAATGTGGTGTTGAAATGTGGGAGCCCCTGATAAGGCCTGGAATTAAGTCGTGGAAGAAGATATGTTTTATATTCGGTGGCCCTGGGTGGGCCTGTTATGGGAATGCGGACTCAATCGGTTATTTCCACTTTTAAGTGCCTTTCGTTTTGGCAGGAGAGCCGCGCAAAGGCAATAATTTGCAAATTTATAGTGCAGGAAATGTGCAGGGAATGAAATTTACCAAATCGTCGCAAAAAATAATTGATGGCATAAATAACGCTGGCAATGAGTTTTTGATGAAGTCGTGTTTCGTCACCGCATGTAGTCTTTGTCCCGTCCTCTTCTCAAGTGCGTACTCGTCTGTAAGTACTGTAGGAGGGCAGCGCATCTCCTTTGATACATCTATTGTATTGTATCTAATTGCATATCAAAAATACGTGGGAAAACTGTTGGAATTAAGCCACCCACATTCTGACCAATGAGGTGCTGTCCCTACCTGTAGTCCCAAGATAGCATGTCAAACGATCCATTGTCTCATGCAAACCTCTATTGGGTTCCACCATATTGTCGTTAATTGAATTCTATCATGTTTATTACGTATAATTTTCAGCAAGAATAAAATCGTACAGTGAGTGCCCCTGGTCTTATGCCGAGTGAGGCAGCAGTACTGTGGAGGGGCATTTCTACCCCACCAGGTATGGTACGTGCCCTTGGAGAAAATCTGCTAGGGTGGGTTACTTAAAATTTGGAGGGGTTGGAGGTACCTTTCACCGGTTTACCCAAAGCGTGTGTCCCCCTCTCCATTTGTCACCGTGCTGTGTCAAAACCAAGCCCTTTCACCATTCTGTTGACCAGAAACTGCAAGGTAATGCACCTGACCCTGGGCATTGAAAGAGGGCCAAAGGTGAACATTTTGTAAAATGGGTGCCACACTTCCATGAAATGGCAAGGGCAGCTGGCCTTAGCTATTTTATGAGATGCGAAACCTACACTGTAAGTGGGTTCATATTTGAACCTTCCGTTGACAAAGGAAATGGTCTCGTGTCCATTGGTTGTCCATCTTGCATTACCAAAGTATTTATTTTTGTAATGACGATAGACTCTCAACGACAAGCAGACCTTGGTTCATAGATTGTTGTCTAAATCAACATTTTTTTCTGTTCATTTTGTGATGTGTTTTAAGACCATTTTGAAATGCGAACCTTCAATTTAAATCAATTGTGAGAATATTTCTGACAGCAGACTTTGCAGTAATGTTTCGTTAACCAACTAATGCAGACTTAACTCCAGTTTCCGTTAAGTGTCGTTAATTACAGCATGAGTTGATCACGAATCGATGATTTATACCTGGCTTTCGTGCACAGTGGTGAATTGGGACGTTGAAACCACGATGATCGGCGATTATAAAGATAATGATAATGATAGAGCGGGAGGAAACATTTGAAAGTATAACAATTTAACGAAGAAGGAAAAAACAAGTGTATAATTCATACATGCGTAACCGATGGCGTAAATATGTGAAGGATTAAACGGTATTTTGCGTGCGCGGGGGTTCGGACAGCTGATTGCCAATAAAAGGTCCTCCTAAAGGGGTCAGCATTTCCTAAAATAAATAAATAAATGATGGCAATTTTTTCTGCTCGCCGTTAGCCATGAAAACGATTTTATGATGGGATGCTGTGTGTTATTTCATTAATAAGTGCACCGAATAGGAACTCGATTGCTTTTTGCATCCCTTAAGTGCAGCCTCTGAGCATCCATCGACCGGTAATTATTTAATGTTGATCAAAAAAATATTTACCCGCATGCATGCCAGTGTTTTCCCCCTCGGACAAATTGCCACTAATAAAGTAATAAAAATAACATTCGAAGAACAGAGGTCGCCATTTTCCTCCTCATTATTTTTCCAGAGGTTACGCCGAGTTCCTTAAAACGGAAGTTCCACCCGAAAGAGCCGCTAGTCGACGCGCCGTAAATCTTTGTTGCTTCCATGCAACGTCCATGCAACGCTCCAAGTGCTAAAGGCCGACTACCGAATTTTGTGTGTGCAAGTTCTGTTTTAAGTTCAGCTTTCGTTGTTGTTTGCCGTGCAATTCGTACATTTCCAAGAGCACAGTTCCTAACAAAAATCTAATGTTGCATATGGTTTTTCCCCCATTTGGTTCCAGTCGTTGCTCAAACTTACCAGTATTCTATTCCCAATTTGGATAAATGACCGATTTTCTTGCTCCTCGAGGCATGCAATTAACGATGTAATGTTGACGGTTAGCATAAGGCCAACCTAGAAGACTGGAAATCTATTTCACATTGGAACCTGGAATTTGTCAATGTGCGGATTCTGAACACTTCAACTCAATTCAACTCATTTACTTCAATTCAATTGAACCATTCTCCATTACGAAAGCATACAGTAGCCATATTTTTCAATTGAGTTACATTGCCTACAGTATAATGTAATATTTTCATGTTGTACATGCAGACAGTGGTCACTCTGTAGTTAAATGGTGTTAGATTTCCTTAACCTAACTGTTTTTTCTTAAACTTGAGTCTTTAGCAATAAATGCTTTGAATAGATTACCGCTATGATCATCAAAATCATCAATTTTTTAAACCTGGCAAAATGAGCATATGAATCTTGAAAACTCAAAATGCATATAGTACATACATGTACATTAGTCCCAACGATATTTTGGCAATGTTTCGAACTGAACTGTAAGACATGAGTCGAATGACTATCCGAAAGAAGATTATGTGATCGATTTTTTTATTGGTCAAATTAGACCATAAAGTACCTTGTCAGTTCCACGTGCATGGCGATATGCTCATCACCCTATATTACCTAGCTTGATAAGTTCCTGATCTGATTCGCGTGCTTTCGTACACTGGATATTGCCATTTTTTTTAAATTTGCTGTAGAGTGGTTGATCGGTTAAAGAGGAGGAGGACGTTGCCTGGCCGCACTTCCGTCTTCCCAAACACTAGTTTGAAACTGAACTGGTTTACTGACGCGGCTTAACCGCCCATTACACCTTATGAAGTATGTAAATTATGCATACACACCTTCGGGTAGTTGGTTGTTATTATGTGGCCCCGCTTTTCCTCCTCCTCCTCCTCCTTCTCCGACACATTCATTCAGTTTTTCTTATGGCGGATGAATACCAAGTAGACCTGCCATCGCTCAACTGTTCGCCCATGCACATTTCCGAAATAACTTTTCGTCAAGCTGGCTCAAAAAAATGGAGCTCCCACGTTGGAATTTATGGTTGGAAAAATGTACATGTCGAAAATTACTGTAAGGTGTCCTCTCGCCATGCGGTTTTTGTTGCGAAGCAAGCCTTCGAAATAAATCAACAAACCTGACGTTAATACAGTGTGATCGTAAGCCCTTCCCACATAAAAAATTAATTTAAACTGTTAGTCTGGAGGAAATATTTAATCTCATATTCATAATATCCACACCTGGTGATAATTGCTTGTTAATTGATGGAAACAGAAAGTGACAAAATGAGCATTAAAAAAACAATGGTACAATTCAGCATTTGCACATTCCCAAAGCATTTCAACGGCACTTCTAAGAAACAAGTAACGTACATGTAAATAAAAATGGCTTCTCTACCCTTATCGTGCCAAGTTGCATTATCAGCTGTTTACATGTGCATACGTAGCAACGTATACAGTATGCATGTACGTTTATATACGATCATCGCTATAAGAACCGTTATGAATAATGTAATTAGTACTGAATGTCATTGACGTTATTAACAGATGACGGGGGAGACACATAACTAGGCGATTACAGCATATGCCCATAAAATTCACTGATTGAATGGAAAAGCTAACCGAGTCACGACGAAACATTTCCAATTTGAAATCATTAAAGCGAATTATTCTTTCCAGCCATTAAAGCAGCTTTTCCGGCAAGTGGGAGGTGCGCTCAACAGGCGTAATGGAGTAATTTGTTTACGCCTATGCATGTTTTATTTTTTTTCATCTCGATAATGGTGGAGATTAGCTCACTCGCAAGTTCAATGCTACGAATTAACTGACAAACAAAACTCTTCTTACTAGTCTTGGTTCAGGTACAAGAATAGGTCACACAATGGAACTCAATGGATTCTCCTCATACAGGCCATGTGCACTATCCACATAAAATAGATATCAGAATGTTCGTCACCAAGTTCATCCTCATCATTTGCAAATTCATTCATCGATTAGAACGAATTTGTGATTAGCAATTGGTGAATATTTATTTTGTTGTACATCTTTCCATAATATGGCACGAGTGATAAAGGGATTTGTGCAGGAATTGCGAAACCAGATTTGTCGCTTTCGACATACAATCTCTTTCTGGCAACCGATAACGAGATGCAAATAACGAGCGGATAAGTACACAGATAGCATTGCTAATATGCGCCAAAAATAAGATTATGGATATGAAGAACGTTGATAACTGCCTGGCCTCGAGGTAAACATTCCATATTTTGTTATTCGATATTCACGAGAAATCGATGGGAACTTGTCAGAAGGGGAAAAAATAGCTAATCAGTTGAATCACCATTCAATACGAATTCGTACTGACTTACATGTACCCTCGCACGTGCATTTTGGACTACATCACGTAACTGTGATTAAAACTTAGCGTGACAACAACTGCAGCGTGCATTATTTGTTATCAGAAAACGAACATTAAATAAAAGTACACGATTTTGTTTCTTTCAGACTTCTTACAAAAGAAATAGGCTTTATTACTGTCTTGTTTAATGTTGTGGACGGCAAAGATCACATGGTTAACTGATAAGTCATATATT
This sequence comes from Cylindroiulus punctatus, assembly GCA_034695085.1. NCBI lineage: Eukaryota > Metazoa > Arthropoda > Diplopoda > Julida > Julidae > Cylindroiulus > Cylindroiulus punctatus. Next base: position 34,770 of record JAQFYZ010000515.1, on the reverse strand, counting down.
CCGACGATAGGCCTACAGTATGTACATGTATACAGACGTTGTCCAGAAATGGTCGAAATCTAGTATAGCAACTAACAAGTAGATATCAATGTGCAGTGTACATACACTAAGCAAAATAAATGCATAAGGCATGCGTCCTCTACAGTTAATGACATTACAATCATTACAGTACTATTGAAAGAATGCGACTTTTGATCGTTATTTATCCAGTATACTAAAAACCGATTAATTTTAAATAGTAAATTTTAAAAATGAATAGACGGCAAACATTTTGCCCACTTGCATAATCCTGGCATTAAATATCTTCCAAACATGTATGTTGGCGATCACTCGGTTAGCAAACAAGCCGACCACTAATGTTTTCTAGAATAAATACATATTAATCATTTATGCGCAGCTATAGCAAACACCATATAGATTGAATAAAATAATGTTAATTAATGATATCAATTGATCGACCAATAATCACTACGTTAAACTGATAACAAGCAACGACAATCGTCTACCCATAATCCAAATCGTGAAATCGTCACGAAATATTAAGCACTTTAAGTTTAGCATAGCAAAATAATTCCAGTTGATGCACGATATCTACATTTTGAGAATAAACCTGTATCCACCCCCGCAATACGTTCTATTTCCAATATTGGCGTAATTACAAAACGAGGCGATTGTTAGCCGAACTCTAAACCCGTCCACTCCATTTGTTTCGCGACTGTTTCTGGGATTAAGTCATTAAGCTAATGATTGCAATGCGAGGGATTTATGCTATTAAAAGGGATCAGCTTGACCATGCACTCGAGTGACCGATCCAATCACGAGTTCCGAAGCGCCAACAGAAAATCCAATTCGATTGACCTTAGCGCATCTGAGGCTTTTTGCGACCAGTCGTGCAACCCAATCTCTATTTTGAACTGATTTAAGGACTATTGTTGGAAATTTTATACCGTTCCCATTTCGGGGTAAAAAAGTTCATGTTTTTACAGTTGCAGGCTACCAAGTTTTCAGGTCAAAATCTCGGAACAGTGGCGAGCACACAATTTAGCGAAAAGTGTTTGAAAGCTGCCAATGATGGCAAACTTACTGCATATACATTAATTAAAAACAACTGTTAGTTACAAAGAGCACATTTTGGTTCACACCTAAGCAGATAACGTGTAACCAATAGAATTTTGAAAGTTCTACATACTTTGAAAATAATTTTTGGGTGTACATATACTTTGGTATAGACTCCAGCATACGTGTAGAAAGGGGGCTTATCCAGACTGCTCGTAGTGATTGCCTGGTGGTTAGGGGCAGTTAAATCAGAAATCGAACACTCATAAAATAAAATATAAACAGGACGCCAGGACATGCAGGTATCATTTTTGCATACCAGACAAGTGGAGTTGGCATAGGCATATAAAATATGTGTGCATATTTGCAGCAACGTGTAATAACAATCTGTAATAACTGAATGAAGAACGATTTATTTTACCTCGTATTGCTTTAACTCGCCATAAATAAACCTCCCCTATACGCTATGGCCCTACAAATGTGAGTTTAATTTTACAATGGTGATGGTGCCTATTAGAAATACGAACTGATGGAACTGAAGGACAGCCAATCAGAGAGGTGTCGATTATCGATTAGGGATTCCTGGTTTTTAGTTGCTGAAAGGAAAATGGCTGACGCCTCGAGCTGAAGCGCCTCCAATGTTTTTTTTGTTGTTGAGCTCCTTCCTCTCACCAGTGGCGCTGTATGCGAAATACTAGACTTAGTCAATCGCAAACTGGCGATTGGATTCTATTGGTCGGCGCTTTCAGCCCAGTTCCATCACTTCGTGGTTCAACTATAGCCAAATGCGGTGGTACTTCTTTGTGATTGCAGGGTACTGAGTTCCATTGAATTGGATACTTGACACGATTACCAGTCTGTTACTTGATGGGGACATGTTGCAAAACACCCAGAATCCTCTGCCTCAGAAGCACGAACATTCTTACCATGAGCACCGACCAATGCAAAAAGTTGCGGGTTTCTCCAAACGATTGAGCTTGCCAAAATATGGAAATGTTTTGCTCGCTAAATCATTCTGAAAAACATTCGAAGATGTTTTCCTTGCCATCCAACGTTTGCCAAAAGCGAGGTACAACGTTGAGCCATTGCCACTTGAATCGTTCAGGTAGGGTGACAGATGCAGAAAACAAGAAGCCAGTTTGCTCTTTTGGCCGTTGAGGGGGCGCGCATTACCCCAACGTGCAAATGATGCTGATGAAGCTATTGGATTTTGTGCCCTGATGCACCAAGCTGCTCTACTCCTCTCGTTCGTTGTTTGCCAAGGTTTTCGAAAGAGTTCATCATCACCGGGGTTGTCATGGCGACCTTGCCTAGGCAACCATTCTGGTTGCAGCTTTTTGCGCATGCGCGCCACCTACCTACGATCCATCCACTCTAGCTACTCCAAATCCAGACCCAAAAGTCTTGGCTTTTCCAGAATTTTTTTTATGTTTTTTGTCCTCCATCTTTTGCGTTGAGTTTGGATTTGATGTACCGTAACTCCCTTTACGCTTCGTAATGGGATAAATCCTTTCTATAATTTTCCATTTTGTGCCAGTGCAAATATGTGCGTACCGGTACTTCTGCTGGAGATTTTTTCTGCTATTATTTGTAGGCCTAGTGATAAACCCAACAATTGTTATTATCGCTTTTGCTTGCCTTTTGGCTCTTCCTAGTGTTTACCGATATTATATCGCGTTCAGATATACCGGCAATTGGAGTTTACCTTTGAAAAGTCATCTTATTTTCGCAATTCGTACTTGGCCAAACAACTTTTTATAGCGGATTATTCTAGTGAATAATCCTAGAAAATGTAGGAAATGAATATAAAAAGGTTCATTCGAGGGGAAAAAATACAATTGTAGTGCACTTCTGAATCCCCAAGAGAAATGCCACATACAGCAAAACAGCATGTGGTCCAAATGATACAAAATTGCTATAGAAAGTTTTGTTCTTCTGGTTGAAAATTATCCTTGAAGCGCAATTCTTTTAAATTAAGTCCAAATATGAAATATGCTACGTATAACCCACAAATAGGACATGCATACTGTATTATGATGAAAATAATACATGCAAAATTACTGTAAAAGAAGCATTTGTTCTCTTGTGGGAAAAAATAATAACCCTTGAAGTACGCAGTTTTTCAATTGAGTTCAAACGTGGAATCATGAGCTACTGCATAACACAAACAAAAAGAGCATGCTTTTATGAAGTTTTTAAATTACTTGCACAATACATATTTGTTTTGTTTTTTTCAATACATTGTGCCCCAAAAACACACGCTAGTGAAGCATTGCTCCAGTACATTTGTTAAATTATTGCCTCAGAAAATGCTGGTAATTGATTTTTCATTCTAAAGAAGCTGCTTAATAACCGATAATGAAATAAAACTTATTTACCAAAAATTTTCCCCATTATGCTCATTCACCACCACTGATCGATGCGCGCATGAAACACCCTTCGCTACATTCATTTTAGCATCAACGTGTAATAGGAATTTTTATGCGCGAAAAATTCTTCGTAAAAAAACGCAGATTTCCAGCTATAATATTAAATCGATACTATCCGCATGTGCATTTATTGGAAAATCGTGTTTTCAACCTAGCCAAATAGACTTAATAGAGGGTTGAAATTGGCGCATTTTAATTAATTAAAGAAGTCTTTGGATTTTGTGTTTCCCCCTTCCTATAATTCAATACCATTGGACTGTCGAAAAAGTGCATGGCACAATGTCACTCATTCGTACCATTAATTGAAATCCCCAATTAAATTTGCTCCCAAGAGGGCTTGATTTGAAATACATGTACATGCCTTTATTATTCAACTTAATGAACAGGAAGTCATAGTTTTGCTTGTTTTGAGTGAAGGGGACAGAAATCTGACAGAATGGGGTTGTTTTTGGGAGCCTGACCATCATGTGCTGCAATATCACGTGTCCCAAAATTTACTTGGGGAATTAGGATACTGTATCTCATACAGTCAAAAATGGACATTCATTAGGTGGAACAGTATGCTAGTTAGTACTTGTACTTTTGTTGCTACAGTGTATAGTAGAAATACGAACTGATGGAACTGAAAGACAGCCAATCAGAGAAGTGTCGCTTATCGATTAGGGATTCCTGGTTTTTAGTTATTGAAATTTGTTTGTTGAGCTTCTTCCTCTCACCAGTGGCGCTGTATGCGAACTACTAGACCTTGTCAATCGCAAACTGGCGATTGGATTCTATTGGTCGGCGCTTTCAGCCCAGTTCCATCACTTCGTGGTTCTACTATACATTGTAACACTTCCATGACCGGGTCAATCGTTAATTTGAACATCATTGATTTCATTGTTTCCATTGCCCAAGTTAGTCCTTAGTACTTGCAAGGTCAAACAAATCATTAAATTCTTGGGGTGGGCTGCTAAACTGATTCGACAGCGATGTTCCATGCGATGTGCTTCCGCCATCAAGTAGTTCCAAGTGCCATGCGTTGTCCTCCGCCAGTGATTCATTCACCTTCTTTGTCCTTTTGCATTCGTGTTTCAACCACCTCCATTTTTATGCGTTTTTTCTCGCTCCAATGTCATATTTTCTAATTTGGTGCTATTCTTTCCGTCTCGCTATGTTTTGCTTTGTACAGTTTGGAGAAAAACAGAAAAAGGCTGGAGCGTCACGCGGTCTGTTAAATCGAGCTTTTTTCCCCAGCCTCTTCTTTCCTCATTTTTCATGGCGTCTTGGCGTTATTTTCAGATTTTTTTTTCCGGCTGGCCTCGTGGTATTTACAAATGACGCTCACTCAAGGTGTTGACAATGCGGTTTACAAAAATAGCATCGGGACCGTTTTGTCGCATCCGAATTTTTTGAAACTTAGCTAGTTGGGATTTTCCACCAAAAAAGCAAACAAACTGAAAATCTTAAGTGACGGATAAGCAGCTTCGTAATAACCTTACTGTGCGTGCATCAACTTCATGATCCAATTTTGGCTGTAAAACTGATTGCGACTTTATTGCCTAATTACTTAGACAATTAGGGGAAAAAATGACATAATTTTGGTAAACTTCACCTCATTTCACGTTAAAAATGTTTGAAATTCCCAAGCTTCCTTGTGTTTCAGGCCTGCTGGTCAGTTTTATGAGCATGTTATTAAATTTGGTTGAACTTTTTGAACATGGCGGCTGACTAGTCTAAATTGCCTTTATGAAAAAGTCTGTTCTCCATTATCATTTACTATGCAGACTTACAAAGGCAGAGGATTTTGGGTGTTTTGAGACATGTCGCCACCAGGTGACAGTAGATTTTCGAGGCAAATAGGCGTAATGCAAACTCACTAACTACAGTGACTTTGTGGTGTAAGGGAGCTTTATTTAACGCGAATTTAAGCTTGCATGTAAACATGGTGATTATAACGTGGATAGAACTGTACTGGTATAAACTCGTGATGTGTGCAAACTTTGCTATTCAAATTAGATTATTGCTTGAGTTTCTAGCGTAAGAATAATGGTTCGCATGTTAGTAAAAAACGTGTGATTAGCTCGTTTCCGTTTTGTTTCAAAGGAATTTTCCTGCAATTATAATAATTACCAGTAGTTCTAGTATTTACATTTAACCGGTGGTAATTTTTTGCCAATTAACACGCTTATTACGACTAATCAAGTTGTCAAAGAAACACCAGGTTTCATTTGTTTTGTGGTTAGTCGCGTGACTTTCATTTCACCAAACTCACCTTAGATTACCACGTCCATTCAGTTGGTCAGTGTACATGTAAGTGTATCTCGCTTTTGTGACCAAATTTCGATCGAAGTAATATCATCAGGTGGTTTTGTTAAAACCATCGCATTTCATTTGCAGTATCGTGCATAACGCATTGTGTACAGCATGCATTCGTTATAGCCTTGTAAGGGTGAACTAAATTAAGAAACAGTGGGTTTAAGGAGATAATTGCACAGCTTGCACGCCATTAGTAGATTGTAATTTAAACGCAAAGCTAAAGCTTGCTTTGTTGGTTATTAGTTCGCAGAACCTGGATGAAGTGGAAAAAAATCCATGTACTGTAGTTAATTTGCTAACGCTTGTAACCCCTTACTAGAAATGCACGGGGAATACAAAGTATTACATTTTGCTGTAAACACCTCGTTTTTGACCTTACATGGGAATTGAAAATTCATTAAGTCACCGCGTTTGTTCACCTCTTTCTTTTCTTTTATGTTTTTCTATTTATAAGTGACTCGAGTACACACGTATGTGTCCATTTTTATACTTTCTTGCCACCAACCTGTCAGCTCATTATTTTACACACACTGCATTCACTGCATTCACTGACTTCACTAAAAGAAAGGAGAAATTATTTTTAATTCGACAGTATACGGGAAGTTCAATTGATTCAATGCATCCATATTAGGTGAAAAGTTTAGTCGACATAGCTTTTCCATCATCTGTTGAGCACATCCAAGCGCCAATGTGTTACATTGTTTTCCTATATGCACATTAGCTCGCTTGTATATGCAGCTATATTGCCTTTGGCCCAGTTGTTTTCAAATAAAAATGCCATCTGTCACATTAAAAATAGAAACAAATAAAATGCAAAGCCATAAATTTGCGAGGCTAGGAATGGATAGGCTACTGCACCCCTTTGCGAGGAACGTAAATTATAAGTTGTTTAAAAATGTTGCAAATGCGATGACTTCACACCTGTTGCCTACCTGCGCTAATCATTTTGAAACGGTAAAGGAGGAATTGCCACTCTTGTATCTTTTTGTTTCAGATTTCCATCTCACTCCCGCCCTCCCCTTTCTATCATTTTTTTCTTAATGCAAGTGCGACCTAGTAAAACTCGTTCAGTCTTATTTGCAAAAATGCCAGGTCATTTTTCGGACGTAGCGCAACCCTAGTGGTTAATTAGGAATAACAACCTTACTAAAACACGATGCTTGTAACATGACCCTATGCACTGGGCATAATAAATTTCGCTATTATTACTATTTGACCAAGTAAATGTAAAACAACATTAACATATTTCCCTATACATGTATAAAATTAGGAAGTTGGGAGGGTGTGATGGGTGATGGAATTTGTGCATATATTGTACATGTATATGGAACCTACATGTACAGTATAGCCAGTGTACACCATACGCTATACATATATGTGTAGGCGTATCGCTGAGACAGCATTTCAGCAAAGGACTTGAAAGGCTTTAACAGGCTATTCTTAGCACCTGAAGAAGCCCATGCTGTGTCCACTAGGTCGAATATAGTAACATAGTAAGCATGAGAACATTTTCCCCACTGGTAAATAGGCGTATCGGAAGCCTATCAAAAAAGGTGTCTTCTATATAAGCTAGACTGCCATTGTTCGTAATTTCCGATCATGGAAGGAAGTTAAGGCTATTAGAATGTTGTAACGAACAGTTTTCGTCTTTCAGAAACGATGTCGTAAGTGATGTAATGGTTTTGAAATTCATCGTCTTGCACTTATTTATTACTTTCTCCGACACCTAGAAGAGAACCAATGTGTTATTCCTGTCCCACTTTTTTGACTCGCCAGTGACCTGTTAATTCGCCTAATTTCGAATATTATATTAATCCTGGTCAGTAACGCCTGTTGCTGCCCCAGATAATTGCGTCGTGGATTAAGTAGGTTGAAGTTAAAGTAACTTTGTTGCCTTGACCTACGTTAAATGCTCGCAAAACGATCTAGTTAGCGCTAGTTAGTAAACTCCCTAAGCATTTTTACAACCTTACCATTAGTTTGGTGTAAGCGGTGTGAGGACAAAATATTTGCCACTATTGAAACTTGTCGCATTCATTGTAGATGAAGCGTTTGAAGAGCTTCAAATGCAGAAGCTACATTTAATGCACTCCATGGTACTGTGGGCTTCCGTATAATCGTATTATCGTTCTTGCTCCAATGACGGACAGCCACTGACAGTTTGCTAATTATGTAAATGTGCATGTATCATGATGATAATAATAATGTTCGCAATTAAGCCAGCTATAATTATCACCTTCTTTGTATGTGGAAAGGCTGCATCGATAATCCAAAGGCATATGGATGTTCGTGCATGCATGAATCCTCTTTGTGTGTCCAACATGGACGTTGGGCATTATTATGGGGCTGCTTGACCATTCCAGTTTCCACTGCCCTCTTTACACTTTGAGCCCTTTGTTGGTCATCATGCTACTCGCGTTCTCCGCACTGTTTCTGCATGCTGATGGCTGCCCCTCATCCATTTGCTATTTTAATATCCATCTTTTTGTATTTCAAAACGTGTATTTGGTAGGAGTGCCCATCTATTATACGTATTCGCTGGGACACTCGCTACATTGTAATTTTAAAGTACGTGTCTCGAATGTCAACAGCAGAGATTTAATGCCAACGTTGGCATATGGGGGAGTTAAGGCCTTTAGGCAAAAAAAGAAAAAAAATCCCTCGGAAAACTCAATTCTGTTTTGATTGATTGATTGGCCGACGTTTTGGAGATTTGAAAAATCAGCGATTTGACCGAAAACAGCCTTTTTTCCCTGATGCCTTCGATATTAAATTCCTGAAAAGCTGGAACATGAAACCCCCCTCCAAAACACTCGAATAAAATGAATTAATTTGGCCGCGTTTGCGGGCTAATAAATACGGGAATACGTTACCCTCATCCCTTGCATGAGTGATTCGATAATGCATAAACGCCACCTGAATTTCCATCGAAGAGATTTTCAAAATGTGAGAGACGGTGCGCAGCGCCCCCTCGTGGGGTTCTTAAGATACTGCTGGAGCGCTTTAAGGCTGCTCGAAAGTGCGTTGTGACTTTGGGGACACCCTGCACGAAACCCAATTTCTCCTTTCCTGGTCAACATATTAAAATAATTTTTTGTAAACATAAAGAGGGACTTGCGTTTTTGGGATGGGACTATTGAAAAATTATGGAAATGCATTTGCTATTAATAAAAACGAGAATTCTATATTTGTCCTTTTTATTTTGCTTTATGGGCGATAGATGGCAGCACCTGCCGTCTGAATGGGAATACATGAGAGTGTGGGAGTAGCTGTACTTGGCTTGAGTTGACTTGATTCGGAATCCAGCACTTATTCTCAATTTGTCCTCCATTGCTTTGATTGAAGACGTCGTTTTCGTATGACCCTTAATATGAAAATGGCTTCGCCTTCAGTAAAATGGCATCAGGAAGGCCAAAGGCCAACGTATGAGGGGGAAACCGTTTTATGCCATCAGATTTTCTGATTGCGGGGCGAGAAATACCGTATAAGGATAATAATTCTCTTTTGAAGTGGTATTAAATCCTTTTAAGAGTATTTCTCACCGGTGAAAACGTGACGTCATCCAGCCTGTCGCATATACGCCAACTTCAACATGGCGGCGAAATTGAAATCTCTGACCATTATAATGATATAAAAATGAGGAATTACGGATAATTATCTCATCTTTACCAGGCAAGTGTCAATTTACAATCAGCGGCGAATTCGCGTATACAAGAATTTGGGTTTGCTGGTAGTCTATGGGATGACATTTACGTAACACCGGAAGTCTAGGTGGAAATACTCTTCAGCAATTTCTCTGGTTGCCGGTGCAACGCTTTCGATGTGATTATGGTACATGTATGTCACATTGGTTGCCATGCGTTTAAAATGCAATAACAATAACCATCGGAAATTGCGTGAAACCGCACCCTCTTGAACTGCAAACAAGTGCAGGATTTCAATGCCATTTACAGGGCGAAATAGTATTGCTGCATCAAGACTTTCGGAAAGGATTAAATTATTGACAGGTGGTGCTGATATCTCCATTGACGGTAGTGGGAATGATGCACATATTTTCATTTATTCAGTTGGCACAGTAGTAATCGTCCCAATTAATGCGGGGATATACAGGTGCAGTGCATACGTCATTGTATGTCACACATTAAATGAAACGTACCTGTATATTTTGCAGATGTGGATGGATGATTTCAGGATTTTTGACAGATTCTGTGCGTTTTGAATGCAATTAATCAGCTTTTAGACGTTTCATTGCCAAAGTCGACCGTATTTCAAGGGTCTAGTTGCGTAGTGATTGCTAGTGAAAACGTATTTATTCTGAACTCAATTTTTCTTCATTAAACTAATTTTGCTTTTGTTTCCTTTATAGGTAAGTCCTAATTTTTTTCCAAATGGTGCCATTAACGACCAGTCGAATCAATGGTTTCGTAAGTATGCCAGGGTTAATTTAAAGTCGGAATTTCTTCACCGTGAATTGTGATGTAAAACTCCCATGCTTACTCAAGAGCGGCCTAAAAAATTGTAGTGCCTGTGTGAAAAAGCCTAAAGGATAAATGTGAGGAAAATTAATGTTGTTTCGGATGAGATGGTTTGGAGAAAAAAACCAACCTCATGGAGGCCCAATACAGATTTCTTTTAAACCAGCAAGGATCTACCATATGGAACTTGTCTTTTTGCATCTTTTGTTTACATTGATGAACGTTTTCGTAGAGGTTTATGTATATAGTTTGTTTGTACGCCAACTGTGTATATTATAGGAAGGTGAGAAGAGCATTGGGAAAAAATTGATGGCTGCGATGTTGGGAGGAATTTGCTTCTAAAAAAACGTGATGGGGAATGTGGCAATTCTAAGTATTGAATCTGTACGTGACTTTCTAATTGACTCGGCAAGTCAGTGACCTTTTTCTCGAAATTGAACGGGGGAGGGGGGTCGGGGAATGGGTATAGGGGTAACCAATAGAATGAATGCCTGCTTTTTTGTGGCGATTATTGCTTTAATGGCAAACGTGAAAGTGTGGTATGCGGTCCGTGGTAAGGCCACTGCCGTTATGAATGCAGGTAGGCCAGGTTACCAGTTTGGGTACAGGTACAAGCTATCAAAGTTGGCCTACTTTAAAAAAAATGGTATATGTTTTGTTATTGTTCTGATATTCTCCCACGATATACGGTATGAATATTTCAGTCGGACCCCTCTAGCGCCTGTTTTCATCGCTTAGAATTGCCTAGACCACCTTAAGAAATAGTGCTTGATTTGGCAATTAAAAATTAATTTTTCTTAATGCGTATTTGGTGGTACCAGTTACAGATACTTAAGATTAAATTTGTAGGGCATTTGTAACAAAACAATTGGCATAAGTAAGCACTCGTAGTGCTAATTTGTTACAGAGATGAAATGAATAAAATATAAATAAAGATGATCTAGCAGGAGATAGTCCTATGCTTAAGGTAGAAACTCCAGCATCCTTTGATAGAAATTGAGATTACCGAGAAATAAATGAAACAGTATTTTCCAAATATTTCTAAATGTATTATTCTAGGCCTACTTGTCTGGTAGACAAGAAATCTTGATTCCTGTTCAGGCTTTAAAAATTAATATTTTGATTTCCCTAGCCTAATTAACTTAAAAATTAATTTACCTAGCTGCCCATCTGCCGGGCAATCACTGCCAGCTTGCGAGTCGTTAGGAGAAGCCGCTTTCTCATTGAGTTGGGGCTGGATAAGGTCAGAAGGAAGGCATGTAGCAGAAGTTCAGCTAAATTACTGAGTACCTCATTTATTATTTACGAATCAAATATTGGTATGTACAGTGCACGTGTGTACGAGCTTGAAGGTAAAATCAGGATGTAAAACGATTCCTTGCCAGCTAGTCAATATAGCCGATATCCATCGGCAAAGGCTGAAACCAAGGGGCAAAATTCGAATCAAAGTACTGTGATAGAAATGATTTGATAAAATGTCACGTGCATGAATATCACGTCTAGATGCCAGTATGTAGAATGTTCATTACTAAAATAGATGGATATCTGTCGACGACTGTAAAATATTGATAGCAAATTTGTAAATTTTCTGTTTATTCGAGAAAAAACCCAGAAGGATGATCTTAGAAATGAAACATGTATGCAAAAATATCGCCAATTTGTTTTTACTTCCAAGCAGATATTGCTATATTTGATATCAGCATAACTGCAAATTCAAGTCCTCGAGCAAATTTGGTGCCCACTAGAAAATTGCATCAATCGACATAACGCACAGTAATTTTTTTATAATTTTATTTTTGGCTATTTGCTTGGTAATTGGTACCAATTGACCAAAGTTCTTAACGAGTTCAAAAAACGGCTTTGAGCTATTTCGACGTTTTTAAATATTGCTTTAATATAAATCAGCTTTAAATTCACTCACTCTTAAGGTCATGGAAATTTAATTGCCAATTTATCAGTAGCATTATTAATGACAAACGTCAAAAAACCATGCAAGCACACACGCACGTAATCGAAAAAAGCTTTGACACGCAGTTCTAATGGAGTCAAAGTTATAAATTAGCTTAATTGACGGAATTTTCCAGGAACCTATTTTGTTCTGTGACATTTATGTCTATAGTTATCGAAAACCTTGACATTGAACCCAGATGTAGACTCGTAGATATTCTGTTTCTGCCAAGCCTGTGTGCAGGCCTCATTTACTTGTGAGGCCACTAATAAGGTGCATTTTGTAGTAAGGGATAAATACGGTTAATTTACATTAGCAATTTATGAATTATAAGAACTTTCTGTAAGCTAATTGAACCAATTGGCACCTTCTGTGCTTTGTGAGGCGAGAACTTTTTACAATTTTTGTATTAATGGCTTTGTCTTACTTGCCGCTTTCTTTGTGGAAGGATCCGGTTTTATTATTTAATTCAATTCATTGTAATTATTCAATTGAAGTAATGGTACTCGGTGTTGAATCAAGATGACGGAACAATGTTCGACTATCTTCAATTAGGATTAGAATGGAAAATGATGTCCTTTTTACCAAAAAAAAATCTCAATATAATGATTAAGGCTGTTTTTACACAAACTCTTTATCATAAAGTCCCTTTTACCCACCGCAGGTAAAATCGGGGTTTTTTTAGCGAATGATGGAATCAAATAAACAAGCGTGTGGCGCGTGCATGACGTACATGTACTTTTTAGATGATTTGATTAATCGGACCTCCATGGACGGAAAAACATTCGAATTTAGAATGTTTTTATCAAAATGGGAGCATACATAATGGATTTAAGTAACACAGAAGTATATTTTGAAAAGGAAAATGCTGTATATTGTCAAGGAATTTTTTTTTGTAAAACTGGATGCCATAATATTGTTGTCTTATAAGTTTTAACTCAGTCTTATAAAACGCAGCAATGATGACATTATCATTTGGCTAACCCCCTTTCCCTACAAGATGACATAATACATCATCTCTGCATAGTACGCACACTTAAGAGCGTATCACATTCGTCAGAGAACTTTTCTCCAATTTTGTTAGTTATCAAGGTTTGGGTTAAGTTTCCCAAAGTTTCGGAATGAAGTCGATCAAACATGTTTCCCCCCAAAATTGGCATCTGCTTAATAATTATCTAAACGCCGATTCATTACTCATTGGATTCTGTTAACCGAGACCAGTGCAACCGAGCATAAATCTTGAACAAAGTCCTGCCCAATAGACCGTAACCCTTTCTACTTATAGCTCTTGACCACCACCACCACCCGCCTGTCTAGTTAGTTAATGTTAGAACAGCTAGTGGTCGTCCAGTGGTTAATATTTAATTCCTCCACTCGATGATAGTAATAGAATGCATTTACGCCAATAAAACCAGGTTGTGGGGATCTGTTGTGTAACTAGGAGCAGTCGTTTCACCCAGTTAATTAATGTAATCATAAGTTAGCGAACACACGTTATACATGTGTGATATTTTTGGTCGGGGGCTGGTGCGCCTTATCTAAGCCTTATTGGGATATTGATCTTTCTCGAAAACAAAACACCCGAATTGGGCTTATAATTTCTATCCCCTCCCTTCTCTAGTTTATTAAATTTCCACAATGCGCATCCGTAAATTACCTTAATTTAGTCGGCGAATTCTATCTCCCAAGAAATTGATTTTGTTTATGAACGCTTTATCTTATCGATCCATCGGGGTGCGGTGAGAGACCTACAATATAAATATGCGAGCCGTTTAATTAGCTGGTCGTTAAATACACACGAGCCGTTCAATAACAGCAATTGCCAAATTTAATGTCGTTTAAGGTGCGACTTTCTATAATGCAAGGTGTCTGTACTTGGATATTGACTGTCGAAGGGCCCACCTTTGTTTGAATTAGCTGCTTATCATAAAGTGCATTAGCCCGCGTGTAATACCCTCTATACTTCGACCAAGAAATAGAAATAAAAGCTGCAGCTATACATGTAGAAAATAAACGGAAAACGTTGTTGTCCCATCATGATATTAAAATATCGGAATTTTCTTTGCCAACTTTTTTCCCCTCCCCGCTCTCCATTCGTGAAATATTAATACATGACATTATTATGGCCGGCTAATGGACCACGGTGATGTCCCTGATGAATTGTGCCTGTGTGCCGCACTTTATTGGGGTGGGTGGAATGTCAAACTAGAAATGACCGTGGCCTGTTACAAGGTCGTTGAAATTGCAACTTATAATCGACTCTTGCTGGGATGCAAACAGAATTGTTCTGTGTGCCATTCTGATCAATCTGATGTGAACGTACACGTACATGTACATCAGATACATAGTTTGTTTGAAATTGTTGGGAAATTTACCGAACAGTGCCTGGAAAAGCCAAAGAAATTCGATGCAAGATTCGGCCAGACACCCTGTTAGTGATTATTTTTATGGTTAAAACAACATCATTGGAGAAGCTGTTGCAGTCCTTCCCAATCAATCTTTTTAGTGATATTTTGGGTAATATGATCGATGGATGCCATGCATCATGAGGGCGTTGCAAGTTTTTGGGAATGAAGTGGTGAAGGCAATGACCATGGACGTTTTTCTGCTTGATGGACATGATGAATGAAGGTGCTAGGTCGACAGTGACACCGGTTGAGTTGATAGCTGTTGGTTAGCACAGTCAGTGTTATGTGTGACTTGCGAGTTGGTAAATATTATGGGAGATGACAAGTTCTCATTTGTAGCTCGATCTGATAACCGCGGAGCATCTTAACTGGAATATAGGACATTGTGGAGCTGATATGTACAGCATTTTAGGAATATAGACAGCCATTTTTATATGAGAGAGGGGTTCACATCTGCCTGCATCATTGTCTGATGGAGTGTACGAGGATTCGTGGTATACAACAGCATTCATCCATGAGGGGATCGATGTGTCGTTTCGGTGCGATGTTCTCACTGACTGACTCTGGTTAAATGGGCGTGCATGTACAGATGCGTTGTATATATCGGAAGATTAAATTTAATGTCTCGTGCGCCCCCTACACCTTATTTTAATATCTCTCGTATCGCCGATCCTATCTGTTCCCATATATAAAGCTAAACACACGGCCGATGCAAACAAATCGATTTGTTTCTGGATCTACGAAGATCTTTTATTGACAGAACTGATTGAGATGTCATTTGGCGAGAGCCTATATGCAATTAAAAGCCTTGATAGTATGCGGCGTTGGGGGGTAGGCTCCCCACCACACGTACTTAATTGCATTCATTGGTAAAAAAGCCAAGTAAAATTGCAGTTCATGGGTTCGCCGTCAGCTTAAAAACATGCCATTCGGCCATGTTTTATCGCCTGTCATTTTCCCTTGCCTTTTCCCTATTTAGTTAAACATTTATTGCCTGACATTTCCCGCTGGATTTTAATGGCGCTCCCTCTCCACTCTCGTGTCTTCTGCCACTGCCGAATCACTGTATCGATATATCCTCGACCCCCACACTAACTACTGTGTATTACATTTTGGATTCTGGGTTTATACATTTATTAGCCATTTCCCCACGGGTGCAGCGTGGGGTTATACGGGCTTTCGTTTTACGACATCCAAATACATTTAGCGAGGACCCACCTACCAAATTTAGATGTGTTTGGGGGTAAAGCTTTATAGGAAAAGCTATAAGACGGACCGGGAGCGCCTCCTATAAAAGCCTTATTTTATTCGTTTAGCCGGCTCTGGCTCGCTTGTTGTCTTTCGCAAATACAAATCATATATGCTTAATGGGCCCATATAGTTATAACGGTGGTGCTGTGGGCTAGGGCCATTCGAAAAAGACCTTGTTGCCAAAATCGAATGGCAAGAATTACCAGGGAACGAGCTTAATAAACTCGACAATAACCTGACCCATCTATAATAGGAGTGGTTTCGGACGTTATTTCAAGGCCGTTGTGATTATCGAAATGGTGATGTCCGATAAACGTGACAAAGACTATGTTTTTTTGGCAATCTCAGGTCAGTGTTGAACGCAATTTTAAAAGGAAATTGAATTAATATGCTTTAATCGATGTCATGATGTTCCAAATGTGCACAAATTGTGTAATTTTAACTCTACTGGTATAGTAAACAAGAATGACACCAGTCCTAGCTAACGAAATGTAACCTTTTATGACCTATTTAACTATTTTTTTTTTTTGTACCTAAAGTAACCTAAACCAAACTCAGGGTTCCCACAGAACCTGGTAAATCCGAGAGACTTGGGAGAGTCGGGAGAATTTTAAAAATGTTTCAGGGGATTGCTGAACAGCGACATTTGTCTGATTTAGCTGCCCCTGTGCAGGGGCAATCACTACCAGTCTACTTGCCGTCAGGAGAACATTACCTTAGAGTCGTGAGCAGCAGCTGGGGCATAGTGTAAAACATTTAACCGACATTTCCATGCTGTATAAATCACCCATACTCTCATCAGTATACTTGCTGTATACTGGCGTGCTGTAATAAGCTTACTTGGCGATATTTGGCCGCAGATACTTATACCAGTGGCCATCTTGAGGGTTTTCACGTTCACAACCTTGTAGTAAAACTTTCAACAAATTTGAATGACTTAGCTTGTGGCTTGTGATGCAGTCTGAAAGCGATAGCGCATCAAATGCTGCAATTTTTTCTCTTTCTACTTTTTGAACATAGGCGCCTTTGTCCATGATACTTTTCATTTGACCCTTCATGTCCGGGCATGATAAAATGGATATTACCATTTCTTGTCTTTCCCGATGGACATATTATGTGCGTCTGATTTTTGTTGTTGAAAGTAACTTGTATATATAGTTATGGTTTCCCAACCCATTCAATTGGGCGGGAGAGAATAATTTTAAAGCATATAAAATATTTCCAGAATCTCATTCCTCAATCTTCGCCGTGAAGAATGACTATTGTCTCGTCATGTTCGAAGCACTTTTCATATACTGTGGGCCTCAGATGGAAGTAAATTTAAATTAATATTTCTTTATTAAAGTAAAATCAGTTGTGCCACCTGACAACTGATAACTTCGTGGCATTCTTTTGTTACTTTTTATTAAACAATACTTGGTCTTATTTTTGTAGTTATTTTTAAAAAAAAGCTTAATGAAATGGCTTTCAATCTCAAAGTTATTGAATTTAATTAAACAATGTTTTGTTTCGAATATACTGCAGAATTGGCCCCGTAAAGTTGCATTTTGGCAAATTTCCTGTTTTCCATTTTCCCATATTTGTCATTGTTATTATCACTTTAATGACACCATTGACTTTTCGCTTATTAAATCCGTTTCTCTACAATGTATAACCCTCTTACAAATTGTGTGTTAATAACATCATCAACGAAAAGAACGTTGTTATTCTGTCATGAACGGAAGCCAAAGTTGATGAATTTGCATCACTCACGCTACGCCATTTGTTAATTGAAGAAAGTTGCATTTTGCGGTTCATCGCGTCATCAAGTTTTCATGAAAAATCGTCGGCAGCTCTCTAATAATGGTCAGTTAATTTAAATTCGTGATTTGGTATCATTATCCTAAATAAAGAGAAAAATACACACGCACCCGCGCACAAACAAATTTTCCTGTACTGAGATGTGAAACTATTTAATGAAAGGAAGCACGAAAAGATATATGCGATAAATAAATTATAAATCTCCCATTTTTTTCTCAATAATTGCACGTTTGTGGCGATGGATCAAATAATAGCCATTTGTGGTTTGTTTGAACAACGGAGCAACGCCATCTACATGTATACGTTGAGTACCATAAATTTTGTATATAGGCTATAATGGGTACTGTTACAATCGGACTCCAAAAATGATAAAGGTTTTGGTGGATAATTCAGTTGTGATGTTAAAATTTTCCTGTTGATGGATGTCCCCCACCGGCTGTATACGATGGAACAGGAACTGAGGAACCTGTTGGTATGGCTCACAGGCATCTATGCTTTGATAACACAACATACAGAATGTTTCATAGGCAATGAAATGAAAACTCATGAAATGAAATTCAACCATTTTGGACACCGTGTTTTCAATCCCATCTTTTTCCAAAATGAGGTTCTTGTAACTTTTTGGAATGAGGGCTGGACTTTATTAGCACTATTCTGTCACGTACATTGTATACTGTATATACGTGATAGTTATCAAACTTGCATTACATGTAAGTCTTGGGCGAGATCAGAGGGTTCATTCGTTTCAACTAGACACAGTACAATTGGGAGTGTGCAGCGAAAGGGTCGCCATCTAGTGGCAGTCGAGTAAGCAAATAACATGACGAAGTTCGATAAAATCAGGCTTGTGGCCCAAAAATAAATACGGAATGCTTTAAATACCAACAAAGAGTATTATTGGGTACCGCAGAATTAGTCAAAACCTTTAAAATAATAATTAGCCTGCATTTACGAGCTTATTTGGGGAAAATGAAAAACTTCCCATTGCATTTGAGGCTATTATCCTACTTTCGTGGCCATGAAAGTGGCTGACTGCAGCGCCACCAGTGGCGTTGCACACTCCCAATACTTTGTGACCCCAAAAATTAGCGATTGCTGGGATGCATGTGTGCTTGGCACGTTTCCCAAACTGCTTCACAAAATAATTCTGACATTATTGTCGTTCATTCTTGAAATGCAAATGTCATAATAAACATGCCTGAATGAATTTTCCACAACTTGCTCGAAACAAAACACGAATTACTGTAAACACACGAGTTTTATTAGCCGTGTTGCTAATCCTCTCTGTAGGGTGCTCTGTGACTTAAAACGCTGTTAACCCACGCATCATCTTCGTCGCCCACAATGGCATTTCAACGGTTTTATTATTTTAGCGCTGATCAACAAATTTAAACCACGATAGAATCCAGGTCGTGATCAGATTGACCTTAATTTAATAATCTCGATTCCAATGCGCGCTCATTAGCCGAGTTTGCCTACGTCACAGGTGTGGGATCTCCAGCTTGAGGACATGTTGACAAGAACGACTTAATGGAGCGTTTTATTGGATTTGCAAATATAGCGATTTAGCTAAATTCTAGATGCTCTCTTGTGTTCATGCGCAATTCAGCTCATTCGTGTGGCTGAACATCTGGAATATATTACGGCGTGTTCTCAAAATTGAACTTCATTTGCTAATTCGTCGAATAAATTTCGAACAATTTGTCAGCGCGCTTTATATGGCAATAACGTTGCTAAATTTGAATATCCTTTATAGTCAAATTTCGCCGTCGTGCATCCATTTTTTTCATTCAGGAAATTTTCCTGAACCATATGATGATTTCATTCATTGCAAATTGCACGCTAACGTTGCGTGCGGCGTTAGGGAAACACGCTGATTTATGGGCCACCCAACTCACTTTGCCTCCATTGTCATTAACTTTATGGGCATTAAGAAACCCTCGCCATTTACATCAAATAACCCTCCACTGCTTTTTTTTCTGCTTCTCTCTGACATAAATTCGCTTTTTTACTTGTATGCTCGTTATTTTCTCCAGTGGCAACGTTGTGTGGTTCTTGTACGACCTAGGTGCTTAATGCGAAATGAGTTTGCCAACTATTTTACACGGTGTTTCGGTGGTAATTCTCAGCTGTATATGTACAGTATACAGTATTTGGTATTGGGTTCAACAGGACGTTGATTCCTAACGGGACAGTACTGGCTACACGTTATACTACTGGAGTTTTTAGTTTCAATACTGGTTTCATCACTTTGTCTAATTCTAAATGCTGGTTTCATCACTTTGTCTAATTCTAAATGCTAACCAGGTCGTTTCCTTAATGTTTGGCAGTTTGTGTATGCTTAAATTAAGGGACGTTGCATTCTAAACATTTCATTCACTTTATATGGTTTTCCCAACAGTTGCTTATAATGTAGAAATAACAAACTTGTTACTCCAGTCGTCTCGGCAAAAGAACGAAAAAATGGCGTCGTTCAGACCAATAGGATGCAATTTCCAGTTTGCGATTCGTCCATCCTGTAATATAATATCGAGCATGGCAGCCATTTTCCTCTTACCGCTGAAACTCCTGAAGCAGTACATCGATAAGCTGAATCTATCTGATTGGCTGTAAAATTTTTGGTTTTTTTGCCGAGACGACTATAGTCTTCTGTATTATTTTTCAATCTGTGTGAAAATCCAATGTTTTCTGCATAGGCTTGTTCTCAACCTGTGCAGTCTGTTCACTCGCTCTGTTTAAAAAGGGCAGGACGGTAGGTGGCGCAATTGTAGCAACTCAGCAAGGCGGTGAAGCAACTGCGCAAAATGGCGCCCAATGTGGCGCAGTTGTGAAAGGGCAAAAAAATGCACGTAAAAAGCGAAAAAGTCAAAGCCGTTGAACGTGGCTTCCATATTGCGTCATTTTAGTGGCAACCCTAACCTCTTTTATCAAAGGAATTGTTTTTTAATGCGTTTTTTTGTTCGTTGCACGCTTCTCTACACACCATCTGTTTTTTATATCGTGAGGAAAATCTCTCGCATTTGAAATCTTGGAGCATAATACGCCCGTATAGCCCCCCTCCTTCGTCATATTTTTTTAACCTCACCTTTCCCTCACTCTAATATGTTGGAATGAGATTGTTGTGCGTAAGTGGAGAAACAATGAATAATGAATTCTACCATTCTTTTTACTGCCATATTCTCGGGTGTGCCGTGTATATAGCGTTGAGGACCGAAGTCGAGGATCGGCCACGAGGACGGCAAATAATCAATAGTTGAAGCTAAACAGGGGCAGTTTGCCTACTTGGCCAGTGATAACTCAATTTTAGCGAGGAGTTTAGATGCATGACAACGAGATTAACGCAAATCCCCGTCCATAGGCCTTTTTTTTCTAGGCGCTAATACAATTATTATTGCGAGCTGTGAAGCTGCTGAATAAGCCGGGGCCGATAGCCTAATCTAGGATTTCATTTGTCAGCACTAACAGCTGCCACAATTATTGCGCCCATGCTCAGTTCAGCTATATTGAGCTGTGGTCAGCTATTGAGCTCATGCTTAAGCTTGGAAAACGTGGCTTTACCCTATAGCATTTTTCACCAACTTACGCCAAAGACTATACATGTAGGTTAGTTAAAACGTTTGGGCCATTATTACTGCAATGAATCATGACGACATTCAGTCTGACTGAAATAGGCCATGCATGTAAACCTGCTGTACATACAGTGTATTTACCGTACCTTTGCAGACTTGATTTGCTTAATTTGAGGTTCTACAAAGGATTGTTTAGAAACAAGGTAACCCTAAACAGAGCAAGTTAGTAACTGCACAAAGTAGGCAGAGTTGATGCATGTACATGTACTTTATGTCCATTTGGAGTAAGACAAACTGTACCTACAGTGTAGTTGTATTACTTGTATTACCTATAAAAGTTGCTATGCACTGGCCTATACTATGTTCAGTTTTCGGAATGGGTGGAATGCACAATTGTAAAAAAATGTACGTTCCATAAGTAGAAATGTTTTAAATAATAATTAGCTGTAATTGGCAATTACCTTTTTAGACCAATGAAAGTTAATGTACACGTAGAAGCAATTAAAAGGCGTTTTATCGCCGATTAAATTTAACGAAACATGCATGGTGGACATCCGGCAATTAAATTTGCTTGTATGTTGTTTGTTTTGTAATTCATGAATACCACGTTTGCTGATTTTTTTTCGGTTTTCGGAAGTGATGGGCGCGAACGCGTTTAATACATGTTTTATCAATGCATGCTTATTCATGCAGTACTAGATTCATACTTAAAACCATGATGCCTTCGTTAGTGTTTGATGCATTCTTCGATATCAACGTTTTTTAAAGTCAAGATTCATATCAGTGAAAGTGATATTTGGTATTCTTTAAGATGATGTTAAATAAGTTTATTTTTTATTTTATTTTTTAATATGGTGATTTTATTCATACGGCCCACTTTGGTTTTCAACCAAGGTTCTAACTGCATGTCTATTTAGTTACACTGAGTTTGACGCATTCGCAAATCGTCTTTGTAGGTGGTGCCTTACATGTGACTTGTGTAAAGCGCATTTCTCAATTAGATACACTGTACACACTTATAATACGCCTCTGTGTGGCTTGAAATATGAACTTTGATTAATAACTTTTCCGAATAAATGACAATTAGTGGCCGTGACGGCTTTTCAGTTGCTAATTGGCATTAACGCCATGTCTTTATTAGTTACTCTTTTGGCCTCGTCGTTTCGAGTATTTATAAATTAATGCCAGCTATAAAAATGAGGAATTTTAATCCAGTCGAAAATGACTTTCGCCATTTTTTCCCGCAAATAAGACCCTAGTTTGCTTAATAAAGTCCATCGATGTGCTCGGACGATAAATTCTGTTTTATGGACCAACAATTTTAAGTTGTTTTTTATTTTCACCTGACTCTTTTTAAACCTCGCCCAATTCTCATTAAAATTGCCTTCTCCGTGATACCCTGATATCTTTAATTTATTGTAATGTCGTCGCATTCTGACATCAAAGAGTTCGGCCATACGTTTGTTTTTAAGCGGTTTTTTGTGTGTTATCATGCTGATTGTTTTACAGTTTTCGAAAAATTGTCAATGTAGGGCGCTGCGAACGCATTGAAACTCAATTACTCCATGCGACTTTTACGTTTTTATTAATTGCTCACCGTTTTCTTATAATCTTTTCTTTTTTTCAGGTTCAGTGATAATTGATCTTAGCCTGCGTTTCATCAAGGAACCAGAGGACGTGATCGGAAAACGAAATCAGCCGGTCGTGCTCGATTGTTCGGCCAGTTCCGACCCCGAATTTGGCCCCATCAATGTCACTTGGTACCACAATGTGAGTTCAGTTTTGCTTAATCCGGTCAGGTGTTGCCAGCGCCACTTTTGGCCAACCCAAACATTCTGGTCATTTTCAGCACGACACCCACCTTAAGAAATCGATAATAGTGGGACATCAATAGAGCAGTGTCCCAATTTGGGGTCCTATCTTTTTATTTGGCCTCATTTTGAGTGCAATAGTTACATGTATGTACAGTATAATTGCATGTTTTAATTGTTTTTAATAACACTCAAATTAGTGCAGATTAATGTGGACCCTCAGACATGCCTCCACTATAGTAGAACCACGAAGTGATGGAACTGGGCTGAAAGCGCCGACCAATAGAATCCAGTTTGCGATTGACTAAGTCTAGTATTTCGCATACAGCGCCACTGGTGAGAGGAAAGAGCTAAAAAAATCATTGGAGGCGCTTCAGCTCGAGGCGTCAGTCATTTTCCTTTCAACAACTAAAAAGCAGGAATCGCTAATCGATAAGCGACACCTCTCAGATTGGCTGTCCTTCAGTTCCATCAGTTCGTATTTCTACTATAGACTAGACATACTGTACTGCAGTATATTGAAGCTCCCACCAGTTACGCTGTATATATGTACATGTATATACTGTTACATTAAAAAAATGACATACAATATGTGTAAATCACCGAGATCATCTTAACAAAGCTACTAAACAATAACATGGCGTATCATCTTCATTTAATTGATATTTTAAAAACTATTGTTTGGTCATAACTAAGCTTGTAACATGCGTTTCCCATAAATGTGTTAGTTTGAATTTATTACCTATTGTTAGAGTAGGGGGCGATTAATTTGAACGGGGCCAGCGGCCTGCATTACGTTGGTTTACAAGAAGGTTTAGAGTTTTAATAATGAATGCATTTAGCCGCTCATTCAAAAACAATTATTAGATTCAAGACAATATCGAGTAGACTTTAAACTAAAAATGAAGCGTGCTGTTCTAACTTGGCAGACTCAGTTCATGACTGCCTTGAAATTTGTTCGTTTGCTTTCACGTCGATTTTATCTTGTAATATATTATTTATGAATATGGTTAACCATTAAAATTCTGGGGCACTGGTACACGTCTGAATAAATGATACATAAATATACCTTGCATCACGTTGTTCTAAAAATACGTTTCCAAAACTAGGCACTAACTGTTTATATAGACTAAAGGAAATTTAAATTATTGAAAAGTCATTTGGTATACAGATATTAGCCTGAAATTACAACATTTCAAAAATTCGAAATTGAAGTAAAAATGTGAATTCACATTTGTTTATTTGTATTCTAATTAATAATTCTTCTATTACTACTGTATCTTGCAAATTAAAAACAATTCGGCTACATTATTTTTCGTTTTATGCATCCAAGGTTCATGCAGGTCTGGAAACCCTGGATTGTCAGTGAAATTGGAAAGGCCTGGAAAAGTGAAGGACGATGAATTTGCTTTCAAAAATGTCAGAGATTTTCAACCAATCAATACCACACTTTACATAATTAGTGGGTCACTTATCAGGAAAGGACATGATGGGCAGGGAAATTGTATTAATACTCGTAAGTATATTTAGGAAGTTGAACATTTCCTGTGTGAGGAACCCTAAAAACAGCAATAGTGGAATGGAACGGAATATTGTTTCGTTGATATTTCGATATTTCTCAAATCGTTTTTACTGATTCAACCATAGGCGGCTTGAAAATCGTCTAGAAAGGCAAATGTTCTTTCCGTGTTTTCTTTCCCTGAGTTTGAAAACAATTGGCCCATTGATGTAATAATCGTGTCAACGGAAGATGATGAAGGAGAAAGTGAAAGCTGTCAAGGCAATCAAAAATTTAACATCGCAAAGCTCTCGTTTGACAGATCTTTTTTATTTCACTGCTGGTACACATGCGCAATTCATGCTCAAGTTCAGGAACACAATCTTGCACAGCTTCGGTGTGTGTTTTTTTTCTCTTCCTTGTCCTGAATTTTCAATACCGCTGTCAAAGTCATTCCACCGAGAGAAACTCGCTTTCGGTGACACACTTGACTTTGTGAAAAACCTTTCAAAATTGAATCCACGACGTATTTGAATAACATTTTAAGCAATTGTTACCTAAAACGCCATCTCTCGGCCGCCCCCTCCCCCTGCTAGCGATTGAAGCAACTATCGAAGCATAACTGCATTATCGGGACAAGCCTTTTGCGACTTTAATGATACCGGAAAGGAAGAAAAATAAAAATTCATCGTGATACTTGATATCATCTTTATTTGATCAAAATACTGTTTACTTTGTAGCTCAGTTACTTCGCATATGGCGTTCATAAAAAGGATATTAGCGTGATATATGATATACAGCATGCGAACAACGAGGCAGCTTTTTACAGCAACTTTTTACCCTACGGCCCTAAAGCAGCACGATTTTGGCCCCATCAGGGTCCGGAAATGCACAGAATTTTTATATCAACAGTGATCGATTGCAATAACCAACCATGTATCTATAGTACATGTGTATGTATTCGATAGCTTCAAGGTTTAGTGAACGATTAGAGGAAGACATTTCATGCTGCAGATGTGCAATGTCAAGTCCATATGTGAAACCTTGCGAGAACAATTTTGGAAAAATAGCAACTAATTTGAAACACTAAAATATAACAACATTGTTAAAAAACATACTTTAGACAAAAATGTTTCACACATTTAAACAACAACAGTCAAAGAAGTTTTGAAGCGATCAACATTTTCGAAGTGGATGGAATTCGGATCGCCAGATTTGAAGATAAGAATGGTCAAGTTAATAATGAGTATGGTAAAACCTAGCTATATATTATGCCCTGATGATGTGCTACGCCATAGGCACAATGAGAGGATGATTATCTTCTAATGGCTCGTAGGCTAGCAGTGATTGCCCCCTGGTGAGGGGCAACTAAATAATCGCGTTTTAGGTTAGTTTCGGTAAGATTAGGTTATTTGAGGTTAGATATTTGGGTGAAAACTGTCGTGAAAATACACGCTAAATACATATGAAAATATCACATATTTGGATGCCAAAAAATTTAAATATTGTTTACCAACTGGCAACATGCTTGATTTTGCGAACTGGGTTGTAACCACCTATTGATAACCATGGTTAACAAACTGTTTTTCTGGTGTTTTGCAGGACGTGCTAGTCAATGACGCGAGAAGACAAATTCTGACCAATGGCTCCCTTCACATCCGGCGCGTGCGCTTCAAGAAACACGCCGGGAGTGGCAGCACCAGCGGCGGCTCCGCTAGCGCCACCAGTGGCGAATCGAGTGATACGGGGCGGTATCATTGCGCCATTACCAACAAAGTGGGAACCCTTCTCAGCCGCCCGGCTCACCTGTATATATCGGGTGAGTGTGTTCCACATTTTTATTAATATTATTTTTGCTTTAAAAATGTTGATCTTGAAGTCTTTTTTCTACCAGCCCTATACCCACTTTAGCCACTTATACCCACCATAAAATCTCTAGTTTGCAAAATGGCTTAGCATCGTGGGTATAGGACTGGTTCTTGTATCATACGGTCAGGTACTGGTCCTTAAGTACACGCACCCTTGAATTTAACACGTTGAGCCTAGGGGGGTCGAAGCTTAAACGGGTGAATGGCGAACTTGAGCCGTTCCATAAATAATTTTGAGACGTGAATGCTCATTGTTCGCTGAGAGAAATACTAAACAGCGGCTCCAGGAAGGCTGGTTGGGACACCGGAGAGAAAATGACACGATTAGAGCGACATCTGCGAAGAATAACAGGTTTCGCCCCCTTGAATATTAACGGTAATAGGCCAGGGGGTGTGACACGTTAGACGCAGTAATGCAGGGCGAACAATGAAGCTGTTTATTATGTTCGGGCTTGTTTTGACCAGCTTCAGAATTAATTGGGATATTGTTCTAAATAGTTTCAATAAATAAGAAAAAGTAGCGCTGTGCGAAGGGGTGAAGTTTCTCTAAGCGTGTTGCAAAACAGCAGCGGCTCGCTTGCTGATCAAGCGGAAGCGTTGTTTTACTCAGCCGCTGAGTGACTTTACAATCTCTATACAGGGTTCATACGCACTTGGAAAGTCAGGGAAGAGCAAAATGGTCAGGGAAAACTACGTTTTTTGCTGTAAAATCAGGGAAGTCAGGGGAAATAAGTTTTTTTAACAAAATAAAATTGAAAAATAGATTCCATCCCAAAAAATACTCAAAAAATAATTTTTTACATGTTTATTAATTATTTTGAGATTTCTGCTGACCATTTCCAAAAGTTGATATTAATAAACATTATATTTTTCTCATGAGCAGGTTTAAAAACAATTTCTACACGATTTGTAAGTCAGGGAAATTTACTTGGGTTGTCCGGGAATGTTAGGGAAAGTCAGGGAAATGATTTTGTTATCTTGAGTATGAACCCGCAGGGCCTGCTATACACTCTAAACGGAAAAAGTACAAATGTTGAACCTTAAGGGTACAAATGTTTTGAAACTACACACCCTATGGGTACATATGTTCATCGCATGTGTACCTTTGACATGTGTTCCTAGGGGTACATTTTACTTTGAGGTACAAATATGTAAATCATTTCATCCCTTTGGGTTCATGTATGATATATGGGGTGTAAATGTACATTTGTATCCCACAAAAACTGCATTTGTACTTTTACGGTTTACAGTGTAGTAACTCGAAGATGTTCCCCTGAAAAGGATTTCAAATTACATTGAAGACGAAAGCATATACGGCAGTACAGTATTGAGGCGGTTGAAATTGAAAATGCTTCACAGATTTAAATACATGTAATAGTCGTGTTAACTGATATCATCAGCTGCTAGGTCAAACTGGCTTTCACTAGATGAACCTTCGATGAAAATATTGTAAATTAAGAGCCCCAAATTAGTAGAACGTGTTCACTTCTTTTAAAGCGCCATTGAATGTGGCTGGATTTAAGCCCGTAACAATGGCGCTAATGTTTCGTATGATTGATGGAGCTTAGTCGCGCGATTATCACTCTCAATCATAATACACCATTGAAATCAAAAATAGTTCACTTTTTATCATCAATTAAGCTTAGCCGAAAACGAGATGATGAATTTAGTTTTGATGTTCGCGTTTGCGCCTGTCCAGTTCTTGCAATAATAAACAATTAACGAATGCGATACAACGCGGAATCATATAATGTCAATATCGCTGATGTTATTATAATTTTTTGTTTCTGGCGTGGAAAGTTTTGACTTCATTAGGGAGAGAGGGTTGGCAAAAACACCCAGTGTTCGTACATTTGGGTTGCATTTTATTTCCTGAGCTCATCTCGCATCAAAGTGCTGTTGCTCTGACACCAGTGACAAGCTGCTGTGTACTGATACTGTTGACTGTGTACTTTGAAGCGCAGTATGTTGACATATTTCTGGAGATCAATGGATTAAAAAGCGCCTATTTATCACCAGGCAGTTATAAAGACTCTTTGCAGAGCAGAAGCTGGCATCAACTGAAAAAGGCTGTTTTGGCAATTGATAAACCATTATGCACCCGGACGACTTTTATTTAATCGCCGAAGACAATTGTGTGAATTCATGTTGTCCCCTGGGTGGCATATATCAATTTGATGTTTTGCACACAAAAAAGTGAATGAGTTAGACAAAAAAAACTACATACTGTATATGCACTGTTACTGTATGAGAAATCCACATGTGGAGAACGCGATCTTTTCTTTCACTTCTAACAACATCCTTTTTATCTGACAAATCTTTTCATCTGTTGGGGTTTTTGGCCCCGTGTTTTCCACCCGGGTACATCCGTCTAACCCCGTTTCTTTTCCATACTTTTAACAACTGCAGCAGTACTTGACTTTTTTGCCATAATTTCTAAATTGTCCTACCAGTTTTCTTACTGAGGGAACCCGTCTTGAAGCTGTTCAATACGAGGGGTACCAGAATTGTTATTAAATAAATTACCAAGATTCAAAAATGTAAAATATTTCTCGAGGATTCTTGAAGGCTATCCGCAGTAGCAAAATTGATCATCCTTTCTTAAATTGCAGATTCCTAGGTCCCCTCTTAACGCAGTGCTAGGCCATAAAATGTTTGTTTTTTGAAGAAAAATGTGGTAGTGTTAAATTCTGAACGGGAAAAATAATGATCGATTTCATCTTACTTTACACGCAGCAGGCTCATATTGCAAACTAAAAGTTTTCAAATTCGTAATTGTGCATGGAACTAACTTCACAAGAAGATGCACGAACGTGAAATTCATTTTCTTAATCTTTAGATTTGTCGCCCTATATCATTTGGTAATTATTGGAATTTAAAAATTGAAGGCCATAAGGGGATCATAATTATTTTGGCTGTACTTGATGTATACCTATTTTGTATACATTTTGAGACATATGATGTAGTTTATCCCAGATTGTTAAGGCAGTGTTGCCAATAATAACTTCCACAAGAGCCATTTAAAATTGATGCGTGCCTTTTAAATTGAAAAAACGTTAGGGGAACTTGCATTTTATAACTTACACGTACAGTGTAAGTCCAGCGTTCCTTTGTGAAGCAGTGTCTCGGTATATTTTTGAATATAACCTAGGGTTTGCCGATATTGCGAGAAAGCAAACCGGTAGTAAATGAGCGCGCGATCTTAAATATTTGAACGTATTAACCTGCGTAAAGGCAGAATCTAAAAAAATAATAAGCATCGAACGCTATATCGCTTGAAATTCTCATATATACAGTATAGCTATGGCGTCGATGGTTCTTCTGCTTCTTGCTCGCCATCTCATAATAATTGCAATTTCATCATCATCAATCAAAATTTCAATATTGCGTCCGGGCATAGCGCGAAATAAATAAAAAAAAACTGCACCGAAGAGCACTTTTGTAGTTGGATGAAGATTTTTTTATTTGGGAAGGCATTGTACGCTCTTTGGCTTAAATACGTTACAGGCAGCGCCCCCGTGCTATGGATACAGTTTGATCTTGGCCTTCGAAATTCAACGGTATCTATGCGGAGGATGCGTTTCTTAAGATTACGATAATGGATTCCGCTCCATTCACCTCCCATCCTCTCCCCCACGAGCTCCATATTTGTGTAAAACATTTTCGCTAAACACCACCGACAGTGTTTCCAGAGATAAAAAACAAAGGATCCCAAAAGGAGTCGAGTGTGATATAATTAGCATATATTTTCTTATCATATCCTGTGGTGTGCAGTAACTTTTATCCCTTCAATAAGTCAAACCCCCCACCGGCATCATTTTCAATTCATAGACCCATCTTAGCATCATTTTCTTTAACCATATCCTTCCTCTTAAAACACTTTTATGGCTTCCAATATAAGCCTACTTATGCTGAGCCTATTGAAGGATAGGAGTTGTTTTCAGCCGATTTCTTTGTTTTATGGTCGAGGCGTTTTTATTGTGCTTTTCCTTTTGTTACCCGCAAATTGCATATAATGCGTTTATTTCTTAATTTACATGAGAAGAAAAAGTATTGGCAAATGAGTTTTTGCGAAGAAAAGGCACGTCGACTTATCCCCCCAGCGCAACATTTTAATGGGGTGTTTGAATGTCACTGAACGGCCAAAAATGCCAACCCGGTCAGCTCTTTTCCTGGCGAATTAATATTTTCGATCGCCACTGGTCATATTACGTAAGGGGGAATTCGAAGAATGTTTGGAAAGTATTCTATAAGGTCGAGGGGGCTTCCTGCAATAAAATTTAAACGGTTTTTGGATTCGAAAGACATATATATACGGTATAAAGGCTCGCTCTGCAGCATGACCTGCTAAACTTTGAATTGTCAGGGAAATTGGAAAGGCCAAGAGAAAAGTACAACCCTTGCATATACAGTACTATAGATGCCCACCTTGTTATCCCCGACATAATTAAGCCACCGGCCCGGTAATTTACAGGAAAATGTTTAAAAATCAGTTAGCGTCCAAACAAGTTTAGGTATTGGTGGATTTCTGTGGATTATTAGAGCATACTTAATGGATCGGTATCGTGAACAACAAATTCTGTTTTCATGAAAATGTGTGACGACTGACGACTATACGAATCGCAAAATTAGCTCAATTTAAAATTTTCAGTTGCCCCTGTTGGGTGCAAACATTACGAGCACGCGTGCTCTGCAGTTGAGCGATCGTTAAGGCGGCTGCCTAAAACGAGCTATAACCAGAAAAGTGAAAACCCTCGGTAATCTACTGAACAGTGGTTTATGCTCTTCTCAGAGTATGTGTCGTTGCCAACTGCTTCGATGAACATTTGATTGAAAATTTAGTGACGTGTCAGCGCTGTTTGCATACTCTATTGAAATGTTGTAGAAAAAAAAATTGAGAAAAGCCGTTTGCATTTTATGCCCTTGCTTTTATAACGCAGTTGTCGCATTAAAATTATTTAATAGGAGTATTATGCCAGCTCATAAAATGCTTCTAACCAGATATAATAGACGCTAATATAATCTCGCGTGTACGCAGTTTTTATCATTTGGGCGTCGGGGAATTAGGTTGGGGGAAGAATTGAAAAAACGGGGATTTTGATGCTTTCCAGGCTATCACCCCTATCCCCTTCCCCCTTCGGAAACCTTAACATATCCGTTAATCCAGCAAATACGATTCCACCTAGTTTCACCATATGTAGTAAAACAACACATAAGAAAGGGAATAAAAGCGGTAATAAACTACGAGATAAGACTCTGGGAACAGACATCAACGCACCTACGTGTATATACACCTATAGTGCACTGCCTAAGACTTGTTGCTTTACTTTATTTAGTAAGCGTGTGTGAACAATCTCTTTGGGCAAGTGTACTTTAAAAGGGGACCAATTTCAAATTTGGTATAAACTACGAGTACATTGTAATTGTAATTCGAAGATAGCGGAGATTTATGAAGTTTTAAATTTATTTACTGTAGATGTCGAATATAGGTACTTCAGCACTTTCACTGTACAGTGCGGTATAATAGTGAGTTGATAGCGTACTTGAGGTTGATATCGATCTCAGGCACGCACTGGTGAATATTGCCGTTCAAATACTCGATGACATTGTACAGGGCGTACATATAGATGATCTTTCGGACTAGGGTGGAATGGATAATTATATTGACATGACTCGAGTAAACGTGATATGAAATCCTCGAGGTACATGAAGATGAAATAGGTTTATAGGTACAACTTACAGAAACGTAACTAAGTCTCCTTGTAAACGTTTAATTAATGTACTGCGGTGTGTCGCGAGAAAGCTAACAGTACTAACGAATTAACATATTTGGTTTCAAAATTAATTTATATGAAATAATCTTGATTTCATCAAACTGCACGGCCATCAGTCTATGCCACGTGTTCTGTAAGTTCGGTGAAAATGAACTTTTAAACATGAACGATATTTGCGCCATACTATAGTCTCAAATTATGTCATTTTTGAGCAGCGCCTACTGTATATAGTTAGTGTACGTGAAAGAGGAGCGAGGCCTAATACATTGTATTTTGATGCAGTGTATACTGACGTCTAGTCTAGAAACATTTTCGGCATAACAAGCCTGCTTTTATCTTGTTGTTTTTTCTCCCTAGCTCCTTGTTGAGTGGAGGAACCAGTCCATGGTTTTCGTTTGTTCGCTACATTTGTGAACATTTCGTTACTTTGTACGTCACTTGTTGGGATATCAATTTTAATGGGTTGAGGTGGAATGACAGAGACGTTGATACTTGAGTGTAAACAAAGCGACCTCCAGATAACATATGCCATAATCGGTCAACGCAAAAAGCCAACTCCGCGTTCTATAACAAACATTTTTGAAGAGGAGCCAAAGTTTTACCAAGTTTCATTTGTTTGCTGTCAGAAGTCGCACATTCGTTACATGTCCCTCTTCAGCCCTATATTTCAGTGGACTAGCAACAGGTACTGCTTCTTGCACGAGCGACCCAAATTAAGTTGGCAAAGATTTTTTTAACTTAATTAGAGATTCTCGCGTTGTTCTTTGGCGAAGATGGCCGCAATGGGGAGATTAAAATTATGCAAAAATCCAGACGACAAAGCACTGTTTTGCATTCCACGGTGCTGCTCCTGCAGCTCCCCTAATTTATTACAACCGCATTAGAAACGTGCGTTTAATGAAGTCCAATTAAATTACTATTTGCATGTACATCAGGTCCAAAACTAATTAGGCATGAGCGATTCGGAATTAGTAAGCCTACATTTACCTTCCCACATGGCACGTGGACCTTCAGCCAAAACGGCAGTCGATAAAAATTAATTAAAACGTTGGCGCATCTGCCAGCCTATAGCTGCACACAGATTTGTCGTGATTGTTGTTTCGTAAACAACATTCGCAGTTCCACATTTGTAACCAAAGCTTAGGTTCCCTATTACTGATCTCCATTTTCCATGATGCCCAAAAACCTAACAGTCGCTAGTCGATTGGAATCATCAACTACACTCAGACAATTTCGTATGTGCTATCAGAATGATGAATTTTAGTTTAGATCAGAATAGTGACTGGGTCACAAATGTGGATTTTAATCCAATGTATTACAAAACAGCAATGATAACATCGTCATTTTGCTGACCCTATCCCGTCCCTAAGATGGTTGCATAATACTTTAACCCCCTTCCTCTCCCCTACCCTAAATAGTTTAGTAATTTTCTTTAAAATTGGCAAACTATGGTACCACAATGATAACAATCATTATACTTACAGTATAATTTCTATCACCTCGAGGAACTCCAGTTTAACCGAGAAACTTCTGATATTATAACATCAACCTTTAATGAGCCTCGAACAGGCTTTGCCTAACCTTTCTTTGTAAAACAAAAACGGGCAAAAAAATGGATTCTGGGTGAGGTAAGGGTTGACGCTTCTTGGGAAGACCCAAAATACTTTTATATCCTTTGGGTTTTTTTCTCGCCTCCCTCACGTGTGACTCTTATTGGTAATTTCCCCAGAATCACAAATACCTAATGTTGGTCTCCGGCCTATTATACATTATAAAGAAATAAAATTGACATATATATTCAAAAGTACAATGCGTGGGTGCATTTGTCACCCTAATGCCGGAGTTCAACTGAACAATGATGGTTTTCTCGTAAAAAAATATCACACTTTAACACGATACAAACGAAATCGTTTATCTCGGTTCGTTGCTCTGTTTTCAAGGGTGTTTCTTCCATGTTTGTGTACAGCATGCCGTATACATATATGCAGTTAATAGTTGTTGGTGCCATTTTCAAACGATTTTTTTTTGTTTTGAAAATACCTAACAGTTCTGTAACTCCAGTTAAAAATATATCTTTATGAATCGTTAGTTATTCGCAGACATAAAACAACGCATTCATACATATACATGTACGTGTAAATCGCTGTTTTCACTTCAAAAGTACGACCTAAAATGCGTACTTCTAAGATGCTGGAAATGTGTCTGTTTTACATACCTTCACTTGACTTAAGTAGATTTGATTGGAGAATCTGCAGTGGGGCGCGATTTGATTCAAAGAGGCTCAAATCTAGCAAGTTCGTCGCCGCATGTAGCATGTAAACAGTTTAAACAGGCTTACTCTAACATGTTTCCTGTGTTTGTGGTGAAACAAAAATCAGATGCTACAACGCTCTCCTGAACAGTCATCCAGGTGTCATTTTTATACCCTTTGAAAAGTAGTGGATCATATCATTATAAAAGAAAGAAGGAAATTGTAACCACCTTTGGGCGTATGGTATTAAAGCGTTCGTGTACACTGCAAATTGAAACATCTAATTCATGGAATTAGATGTATTTTAAAACAAGATGGCCATCTACATTTCAGA
>JAQFYZ010000514.1:0-40378 GCA_034695085.1 Cylindroiulus punctatus | reverse complement strand
AAGTTTATATTGATAGTATGTTCCTGCGCTATATAAAATGAAAAGACATTTCGTTTTTAGAATTTTTCCAGATATTCATTATTTTGCCAACGACAGTAAATCTCTTATTCTTATTCAGACGGCAGGTGCTACCATGTATGGCCCATAAAGCAAATAAAAGGTCAAACATGGAATTATTGTTTTCATTAATATCATATGCATTTTGAAAGTTGTTTCTTGACAATCCCAAAAAACGCAAGTCCTTGTTAATGTTTACAATAAAATTATTTTAATATGTTGATCAGGAAAGGCGAAATTGTATTTGGTAATTTTATGCAGGGTGTCCCCAAAGTTAAAACGCACTTTCAATGAACCTTAACAGTTGGCTAATATTGCTAGGGCACTATACAACAAGTGCGTATTTTATCTGCCCATGAATTTGTAACTTGTTCACCAACAAATGTTTTTGTGGAATAATAGGGCCCTGGAGTTGAAGTGGCTAATGGCTATCAGCATAGTTCTCCTGCTAGACCATAGGTGGCGCTTGTTCGAATCTTCGTGGCGCCTCTAGTGGTCGTCGTGCAAACTATTAACGCAGGATATGCATGTTGTACATGTTTAAACTGTAACAAGGCTGATAAGTGGAAATGATTACACTGTATTTAGTGATGTGGGATTGTGGCCTCTCCACGAGTGCCCTACTATACGAACATGTTAATTAAAAGTTCGTTGACATAAATTCTGGATTAACGAATTAGTCGTCGGAGAAAGTGCCATTGCCACTAGTATGGCAAAAAAAGTATTAATGAGTGGTAGAAGTCGTTATTTTTCGTTGTTTATCAATCCTGTTTGTAATCATTAAAAGTTGTTTGTTTCTTCGATTTTACATATCCGCATATTTCTGTTGAAATGTCAACTACTTGGAGCGGGTCTTGTTTAATGTCGACCTTAAATGCTAATCTGTGATGACTAATTACCTTATTTTTGTCTTTGCAGCAGGAAAAATGCCATCATTCTCAGAACCCAACTGCCTGTTCGTGTGCATGCCATTATCGGTAAGTGCAACATTTCTACAATTGTAGCTATTAATTTATAAAAAAATTCAACAAGATTTATGCGTTAAGAAATTAGCTTTTCAATTTTATAATATTGCATTAAGGCCCATTGAAAGAGATCTTTTCCAATTGAATTTTGATAATTTTGGACAGATATGATAATTTCAAATGAAACTAAATGTTTTAATTCTAAGTTGACATTCATAGTAAGTTCCTCCACTAAATAAAATGAAAAGACATTTCGTTTTTAGAATTTTTCCAGATATTCTTTATTTTGCCAGCGACAGTAAATCTCTTATATTCCTATTCAGACGGCAAGTGCTGCCATCTATCGCCCATAAAGCAAAATAAAAGGTCAAACATAGAATTATCGTTTTTATTAATATCATATGCATTTCCACAGTTGTCAAGAGCACATCCCAAAAAACGCAAGTCCCTGTTAACGTTAACAAAAAAATTATTTTCGTATGTTGATTAGGAAAGGAGAAATTGTTTCTGGAAATTTTATGCAAGGTGTCCCCAAAGTCAGCTGCACTTTCAATAGGCCTTAAATAGCATTAAAATATTTATGCAATACGGGTAATAATATGGTTTATTTCACAACCTGTTTGAGTGGTAAGATCTTCTTTGTGACCGGAAGTCGATTGAACTTTTAATAATATGACTGTCAGGTTACTAAATAAACTATAAGTAACATTTGGGTGTTTGCCCCACTTCAATGTTGAATTTGGAAAGTTTTTGTGGAACAAAGTAAGTTTCAATCGAATCCATTACTATATGAGCTTGTGTTAATTAAATACACTATACATTTTGAGTTCTGTCACATTACAGTTTTTAGCATAATGTAATATTGAAAATATCGCTTCTGCTCGGGCACCATTTTGCCTTTTAGGCACTGTGCCCCCCAAATACACACACACACACAATACTGAAAATATGGAAATTCTCCAAGTAAGTTTATCTATCAGACAAGTTTTATGCTTGCAAATCATATTCCGATCAATATATTCTTCATGATATACTTATCCAACCGGATTATTTTTCTTTTACTCATAAAAAAATATTGTCTATAACCGAATTTAATCATTTTTGAAGTTCATGCAAATCGGTACTGTAAACAAATGTCTCTCCCTCGTTAGCATTACTTGTAAACGTTCGGTTTTGCAATGGATGGGGTTTGGATCCCCCTTAAGGGCTGTCAATGAAATATGTTAATGGATTTCTGGCAGTTTATTAAACAGAGCTAGGCGCAGCAGTATTGAGCAATTTGGCATCTTAGTTTGTTTTCTCTTTGAATAAATTTGCGAGTGATTTTTGAGAGCTTAACCCTTCGTGCTCTCGTTTGTAAACAGAAGGACGGGGTCAATGCGTGAGGTCACTGACTCAGCCGGATAGACATTCAACAGACAATTTGTGCTAATCTGGAAGTAATGGCCACATTCCTTGAGCCGACGGCATATGGCACGACTGTTGCATAACAAAATGTTTTTATTGAACATCTTGCCGCCATCTTGTTTCCAAAACTATACAGCTGACTCAAGTCTGGTTCCATGGGAATGACTTGTAAGGCTTGAGGGGTTGATGGGGCAATTCTGAGGTGCGAATATGATGGTGTGCTCTTTTCAAGGCCCATTGAAAGTGATTTTTGCAAATGAATGTGGATAATTTTGGACAGATACGATATATTTCAAATAAAACTAAATGTTTTAATTCAAAGTTTATGTTGAGAGTAAGTTCCTGCGCTATATAAAATAAAAAGACATTTCGTTTTTAGAATTTTTCCAGATATTCTTTATTTTGCTAACGACAGTAAGTCTCTTATATTCCCAGTCAGATGGCAGGTGCTGCCATCTATCGCCCATGAAGCAAAATAAAGATGTCAAACATAGAATGATCGTTTTTTTTATTAATATCATACATGTATACATTTCCATAAGTTTTCAACAGCGCATACCAAAAAACACAAGTCTCTGTTAGTGTTAACATAAAGTGATTTTCATACAGTATGTTGATTAGAAAAGGAGAAATTTATTCTGGAAAGTTTATGCAGGGTGTCCCCGAAGTCACAACACACTTTCAATGACCTTGAAACGTTCCGTTTATCTCGTGATGCTTCGTGCCACTTGTAATTTTTTGGCTTAATTTTGGCCATAAGTTTGCTTTCCTAATTTTCCGACCCTACCCACATGCCAATATCTTAATTTATCTACATGTAAGTATGAGCAGCGCCGCCAAGGGGGAAGAAATTGCACGAAAAGATGTCTATTGGCAGAAGCGCCGCAAATTAAACTTTTCAATCACTTGGGTATACATGTACATACATGTACATGTATATGTACAGTTGTATATGCTAGCACACTTATAAACCTTGCTATTTATTTACCCATATAGAAATGAAATGCATTTAGAAATACATTAAAGAAAATGCATGATGAAATTCATTTCAAAATACACTTTATACACTGTATGTAGATTGAGACATAAATGCATTTCACAATGAATTATAAAATGCATTGTAAAATGTATTTGTTGAGCATTTCATAATGCATTTCATAGTACATTCCATAAATTGCTCATATGGTATTGTGGAATGCATTGTGAAATAGAGTTAATAATGTACATGTATTCTGACGGCATAATTTCTAGATTTAAAAGAAAAGGTCACTTGATTAATTCCTAAAATTCAATGTACTTTAGAATCGAATTTTTAGTAACGTAATAAATTACAATCGCACACTGAATTTCATAAATATGTAATGGTAAATGTATTGTGCAATGCACTTGTCAATGTATTGTGAAATGCATTAGTAAAATTAGTAAAATGCATTAGTAAAATGCATTTCTGTTAACAAAATGCATTCATCATGGAGCTTTCCTGAAAAATAAATTTGCAATACATTTTACAATTGGCAATGTATTTCAAACAGCATTTGAAATACATTTCTTTTGCATGTGGATACAGCTGTGAAAGTAGGGAAATTCTGGAGGGGAGCAAGAAAAGCTTTCACATTTCCAATGCAAATGCAATGAGATAACAATTTTAATAATTCATAACTTTTTTTCGCAGAAAAACTGATGCATTCGGAGGGTCGTGACCTTCGAAGATCATTGTTCTCCCTGAAGCAAATCTTCCAGGTAAGACCAACTACAGCTGTTTCATAATGTAAATGTATGCTATAATAAATCGGACGAATTGGCCGCATGGGGTAATGCGGCTACCCTCACTTACTCCAACACCCATCCCCCCCTTATTTCTGGGTGGGCTTTAACAGTGATAGATATTAATTCATCGAAGATTTCTACGCCAGTTCGTGTGGTTCATAATTGGATCCGGGGCGCCACCTACGGAGAAAGCAGGTCTAAAATGTGATTCTTAATGAGTTTCTGTTAGAAAAGTTCCGTAAATACATGTGGTATTTTTGTAGTATCAACTATGTGGGTTTTGTTGGGATACTTGCATGAATACTTTTGGACTTGCTTAAAGCCAAGACGTATGCTAACATAATGTATTCTAGGAGTAATTTGGATGGTTTTAGTATTGTCTTGCTTCCGGCATGCAGGAAACAGTGGGCTTCTCTTAATGGCTCCCAGGATGGCAGTGATTGCCTGCTGTTAGGGGCAGCCAAATCAGAAATCACACTGGTTGGTTACTTTTGGCTAGGTTGTGAAGTTCAACAGAAAAATGATAACAAGGACAAAATGTTAAGTGATGGTTAGTGCAGCTGCCATTCTTGTCACGTGATCCAAGGGGCCGGTAGGAGGCGCTGAAGGTGGTATTTTTCAAAATTTTCGTCTATGGTGTTCTCAGAAAATGTTTAACATTGCCAAGTTCATCTATTTTTGGTGAAATGTTTACTGATAAGCCACCACTTTTGGTTTCCATTTCCAAAACATTTCGCTCATGGCGTTCCTGTCATTATTAACCTTTCTGTAATTTCATTTCGTAAAAATTAGCCAAATCCATTAGTAAAGTTTCTCCTATATAGTTTGCATTTGTAAAATTGTGCTACGGAAGATGCACATATAAATCCATTAATTTTAACTAATAATTAAAGAAACTGTCATCTTCAACTTCATCTTTCAAAGAAGGTGACATTAATTCGGTCAGTCCTAGCTAATTATTTGATAAATACAGCGACGTTTCGCCAAAGTAATAGCTTCTTCAGGCTTTGCATGAGAAAAGCTAACAATACATCGAAATAAGCTTTCAAAATATGTTAATTTTTCATTGAAAAACGAAAGTGATTATGGTGTTCATTTCGGGAAAAATGCCACGCCCATCAATGGTCCCTAAGGTGATGAAAAAATTTTCATCAAAAAACATAAATCATGAAATTTAGCAAACCTCCATATATAAAATACTAAAAAAAACAGTGAATTGTGAACATACCGTATGTTATGTTTACAAATAAATGTCTTGTTAAAAATTTAGATGGTTTTCATGAAACATTTTTCGGCATATTAGGGATCAATGTTGGGCATGTTGGCAATTATTTTCGTTTTTCATTTAAAATTAACGTATCGATGTATTATTTGCTTTTCTCATGTTGAGCCTTAAGAAGCTATTAAATTAGCGAAACGTCGCTGTATTTATAAAATAATTAGGTAAGATTGATGAATCATATGAATGCCATGTACCATGTATTTCAAGCACATTTAAGGCCCATTGAAAATGTACTGATATGATAATTTCAAATGAAACTAAATATTTAAATTTAAAGTTTATGTTGATAGTAAGTTTCTGCGCTATATAATTTTTCCAGATATTCTTTATTTTGCCAACGACAGTAAATCTCTATATTGCCATTCAGACGGCAGGTGCTGCCATCTATCGCTCATAAAGCAAAATACAGAGGACGTCAAACACAGAATTATCGTTTTTATTTATATCATATACATTTCCATAAGTTGTCAAAGAGCACTTCCCAAAAAACGCAAGTCCCTATTAATGTTAACAAAAAGTATTTGCATATGTTGATTAGGAAAGGAGAAATTGCTTCTGGAAATTTTTATGCAGGGTGTCCCCAAAGTCACAACGCGATTAAAACAATGGGCCTTAAAACCACAATTAGGATGTTTGGTCGATCAGAATTATTTCTCTGGTTGAATGAAATAATTAATTCGAGAACATCTCGCAAAAAACTCGTTCTGCTAGTCGAATAATGTACTCGGGATGTGCTCGAGACGAACATTGCTCTCCAGATAAACATTGTAGTAAAACAAGTTGAAACGCGACGTTTATGCGTAGGCACCGTTTTTAATGGTCTTATTCCGCCTTAATTAGCGACGATAATGTCGTCTTGTGGCGCCTGTCGCTGTGCTAAAAATAGACCCAGTCTAGGTCAGCTCAAGAACAATCCATGGTCGGTCCATTGCAGGCAGCGCACATGCAAAAGTCAGGGAAATTACTCCACTTTGAAAAAGTTATCGAA
This sequence comes from Cylindroiulus punctatus, assembly GCA_034695085.1. Classification (NCBI taxonomy): domain Eukaryota; kingdom Metazoa; phylum Arthropoda; class Diplopoda; order Julida; family Julidae; genus Cylindroiulus; species Cylindroiulus punctatus. The sequence goes on along the minus strand of JAQFYZ010000514.1, from coordinate 33,912 downwards.
ATAGAATTAAATTCAACGTTTAGTGGTAAAGGGGGATTCAAATATCGTCATCAGTTTTTCGGAATTTTTGCCTCCCAACATCTATGTCATCATTTGCTACATCTGGTTTTAGCAAACTCTAAGTACCCACACCCCTAAGGGAAGTGCTGCTTGTTCTGGAGCAGAGGATTCTGGGCGTTTTGCAACATGTCACCACCAGGTGACATACTTTAAGGCCCATTAAAAGTGATTTTTTGCAATAAAACTTTTATAATTTTGGACAGATATGATAATTTCAAATGAAACTAAATGTGTTTATTCAAAGTTTATATTGATAGTAATTTTCTGCGCTGAATAAAATGAAAAGACATTTCGTTTTTATAATTTTTCCAGATATTCTTTATTTTGCCAACGACAGTAAATCTCATATTCCAATTCAGATGGCAGGCGCTGCCATCTATCGCCCATAAAGCAATATAAAGAGGTCAAACATAGAATTGTCGTTTTTATTAATACTATACATATACATCCCAAAAAACGCAAGTCCCTGTTAATGTTTACAAAAAAATTATTTTAATTTGTTGATCAGGAAAGGGCAAATTGAATTTGGTAATTTTATGCAGGATGTCCCCAAAGTCACGACGCACTTTCAATGCACACACACGATCGAGTGTCTATAGGTGTAATTAACATGGTATTTAGGTGAGTTTAAGCTGGCATGCAAACACGTTAACATTATCCTCACTTTTCAGCAAATGCAGCACATGCTAGTTGATTTGAAAGTGGAAGTTTTTAGCCAAGAACGTTTGTATACATTATCAACTCCTCCGGAAAACATGTTGACTAGTTGTGACCTACCTTTCATTCATTTATTGCGTGCTGTTCTCATATGTTTGGTAGTTGTTTCAACGAGCCCCACCCCAACAGCAATTTTGTCTGCTTGTCATTTGGCTGCTTCTCCCAAATAATTCTCAGGGAATTGCCATTAGGCCTAGCTGACATTGATCCTTTTAATCCTTCAGCCATGTTTTCGTGCGAACGGCCTTCTGGCAAATGGGTGTGGATGTCGCTTGTACCCTTTTTCTCGATTGAATTATGCTGAAATTGCCATTATTTGCATGCACATTAAACCCCCTGACCCTGCGTCAAAGGACAATTCGAAATTCGACGCCCTTTTCGCACACTGCACACTGTCTGGCTTGGGATGGGCCGATTAATGCCGTTATTTTTGCCATTTACTGCTAAATGACGAATGCATTTCTCTTGGTAAGACAGAAAGATAATTTTTGATGATGGATGTGGCGCCGGAACCGACGTTTTATTCTTGCCATAATTATTCCCTAAAAGTAAATTATGATTTCGTGCAAATGCTGAAAAACAGTGCTCAGTGTATAAATGAAAGTGTGAAACTGCACAGAATTGCACACTATTTTAAGAGGTAAGCAAAACCCAGTGTAAACCTCATAATTTTTTTAAAATATATCTCATTATTCTCAGTCAAAATCTCAATATCTCAAAAAATATATCTCAAATCACATAAAAAATAGTTACTTACCTAAAAAAGAACTGCTAACATTAAGTTAACATCAAACATGTGAGGAAAAGTTAACCCAGCAAATATGGACATGGTTACCTAAGGTTTTCATTTCAATGGAACATTTCAAGAATTCCTAGCTGGGTTACTAACCTTGTGTTAATAAATTGGTGAACTCCTATTGTAAAATGGTGCAACCTGCCTGTAGTTACTAGCTTAGGTCACCCCAGTTTATCCAACCTTTCATTTACCCTGCCATGGTGCAACTGGGACCTAAATAATGTCAATAACTGTAATTAAACCTGAATTATATTATGTTCTACTCAATACTTTGTCTTTACCTGATTTTGGCTACATAGATAAATCTTAGTGAATTTTATTGCGAATTTTTGGAGTGGACATTCTTGTAACATGTATACGACAATGTTGAGACGTGATCTGAAATAATAAGGGAACATATTCGTATTTTTGGATATGTATATATTGACATACCCTGACTGCATTTATGAAAACGTAAATGGATTTGAACTGGCATATGAAAATGCTACTAAGACCTGGCAAAAATGAGAAATTTGTATAGAATTTTTACTTTAATAGTTGTTTATATTTTATAATAATTTTAAGAATTAAAATAAAGAATTAAATTAAATAATGAATTTTAGTAAAAGTTTAGTTTAAATTTAATTTGATTTTTGCGGAGTGGTGTTTTATAGAGAAATTTTTATAATTATTACTTTAATTGTCTCTAATCAAATTAAATTAATCTAAGAGGCCAACATTTCAACTAAATAAATTGGAGAATCCAATGAACAGCTCTTGCTCTGAACAGCAAAAACTGTATTTCGAAAGTGTTACATGCCAATGTCATGCTATTTACATGCATTTACTGCTTTTTATCACTGTAGGATGACAAAGATTTGGTGCACGAATTTGTTCAAAATGATGGACTGGCGTGCCTCATCAAGGTCGGCTCCGAGGCTGATCAAAACTACCAGAATTATATTCTCCGTGGTAAGTATATCCAAATATGCATAAAAATACTGCAGTTATATTTCTTATAGGAACAGTTCTTGTAGCTTCTTGTAAAGGAATTGCTTATACCTGAAGTTAATGAGGCTTCTTCTGTGTGAAAAGATTGAAAAATATACTGCATAAAACGAGTTTATCTCAGTTATGCCTAAAATATGCATGTTTTTATGAGCCATCATTCCCATCTGTAACCTCAACAATGTTTCAAATTGATGTAGATCAGTGTTATATTAGTTTTTCAGACGTCTCGCATGATAGCCGCGTTGTGACTTAAATAATATTTTTTGTTTAGTATCCTTCTGGTAAAATAATGGCCACCCTAATAACCCATATGTAGTTGATATTGGCGTGCCGAACAAGTCATGTATGCATTAAATCGCTAATCTTGCCACTTTATTTGTGATATTTTCAGCCTTGGGCCAGGTGATGCTCTACGTGGATGGCATGAATGGCGTGATTGACCATAACGAAACTATTCAGTGGCTTTACTCATTGATTTCTTCCAAGGTAAGCCTCAGGTTTTCTTCATTTTTGCCACAATGTTTTGCAAAATGTGGAAACGATACAAAGAAATTGTTGGTGATGTCAGCCAATGCATAACTGACAATGAAGTTGCTTCTGAGCTTTGTATCGAAATACATGTATGTTTCCGGTGGGATGAAAACGACCGGTAACTCAAGACTTCAAATAAGTTTTGAATCATGTAATACCGTATTCTACAGAATGGTTTTGAACGCTAGTCAGAAAAAATGCAACGAAGTTCAGAAATTAATAAAGGATGCGGCAGTTTTAAAGTCAGATGTGATGCCACAGTAAGGAAGGAATTGTGTACAGTTAATTGAAAGTTTAAAAAAAAAATACATGCACAATGTCATGGGAAGGAATATCCACTTTTTTTCAAAACTGAAAACTTATTCGACGAATTTTTTCTGTGATCTGTTAGACCTAAGTTTTCTATGTTCATTATTTTCAGTATCGGTTGGTTGTGAAAACTGCATTAAAGCTGCTTTTGGTGTTTGTCGAATATACCGAATCCAATTGCCTGCTTCTCATCAATGCCGTGAACTCGGTCGATTCGACGAGAGGCCAGTCAAACCAAATCTTAATTTAGTTTTGTGCAGTTACTGTATTTTGGCTGAATTTTGTAAGTAAACTGCTTTGCAATTACAGGGGTGAAGCCATGGACGAATATCATGTACCTGCTGAACGAAAAGGATTCCGTGGATATGGAATTGCTGATATTTGCCATGACTCTAATTAACAAGGTAAGTTTATTTAGTTTTTTTAGTTCATCGGATTCTATATTGGACTAAACCGTTGCAAACTTTGCCATAGATGGTCAATGGCATCCCCGATCAAGATACGTACTACGACGTGGTCGATTGCCTGGAGGAGCAAGGAATGGAGCGGATCATCCAGCGATACATGTCCAAGCAAGGCACCGACCTCGACCTGTTACAGCAGTTCCAGATCTACGAGGTGAGTTACAGCATGCCTGAAATGTAGACATAGTCATTGGAAGATCAGAAAATGTTGCTTAATTTGGCCAATTTCTTTTTATAGGCTGTCCTCAAACAGGAAGATGGTGACGAGGATGGTCCGGTTATTCCACTGGATCCCAACTTCAGGTTAGTGGATGACCAGAAATCAAAATGTATTTGTCATACAGGTCTAATAAGATTTCAAACTGTCTGATTTAGTTTAAAAATTCTTACGGCAAGGTTCCAAAGTGCACCGGAAAACAATGAATCATCAGGAACCACCTGATTTTTTGCGCATTTAAAAGTGATGAACTAGAAGGAACTTTACATTTAGCTCTAAAATTGAGATTTCACACAGGCTGGCAGATTGACAACACGCACCCTGATATGAAATAGGCAGTATGAAAAAGTGGGCTTCTCTTAACGGCTCGTAGGCTGGCAGTGGTTGCCTGACGGTTGGGCAGCTAAAAAAATTTCGGTTTTTGGTTAGTTTAGGTTAGGTTTGATGAGACAAAAAGCACACAAAAAGGCAGCCCCTTCAACTTTAACATCCTGTAAGTCGAAAGTCGGACAAATCATTTTTGTGTTAGCGTTCAGCCTGCGGAACGCGTGCCTGCAGGTTTGGGCGTGAATTTTTTGTTTTTGAAAATGACCAAATATTGACTCGGCCACCTTGTGTGTGTGTGTGCCATAGGTGTACAACATTGGAGGTTTCACGTTATGTACGAGTTGTTTGTCAAATGAAATGTGTGGTGTTTATTTTTTCTTTTAGTAAACCTGAAAGAAATTGGTATTAATTGATTACGTGTATTTTCAATTCAAAGCCGACAAGTGCCAAGAAGCAGAAAATCCCTCGACGACAACGACCGAAGGAAGAGTAGGCGACATTCGCTGGGCAATGTCATCATCACTCCTCCCACTAGGCAGATGGTCAGCAAACTTCCCATCACTCCGGAAGAGCCACTGAAGAGGTGGAGAAGGTAAAATCATGTTCTGGGACGAACGCTCGATCATCCAAACCCCTCCTTGCTTATCATTAATTTTAAACTTGGCAGGGATGAGAACAAGTCTGGTGATCTCCTGAAAAGAAACGACATCAAAACCAATGGCACTCACAAGGAAATGAATGGCTCTCGTTCGGAGTTGAATGGCTCTCGGACTGAGATGAATGGCACGCACATCGAGATGAACGGCACTCATTTAGAATTGACCGGTACTGAAATGCGGTTGATTTCATTAGTTTATTGTTTCAACCAAGCGATGTTATCTGACTCTTGAACTCCTCTTTATCTTCATCAACTTCAATGTCCACAGATTTGAACGGTGTTACTCCCGGCTTGGCAAGGCGGCGCAGAGAACGCGATGCCCGTCACAGGTCGTTCATCAAAGAACAAGAAGGTACCGGAACTTCTCCAGGTGACACTGGCGAAGATGTTCGGCCACCACTGCAGCTTTCCATTGGTACGTGCATCCGCGCTCTCCGCAACAATATCCTGCGGTGCAGCTGAAATAACTAACGTAAAGTGTTTTCTTCGCAGAGAAACCGTTGATGGAGAGGCAAAGAGTGCAGATCGAAGATGAGAACCGAAAGAATCGCGAGATCTCCAAGCTCCCTTGTAGGTACGTGGACGACAAGGCCAAAGTCGATACGAACAAAATCGAAAATAACCAAAGATTTGCTCCCACGTCCCGGACGAGGAACAACAACAAGGACGTTACGGAACACGCGCCGGTGGTGCCACGGCAGGTGGAGAATGGCGTTCCAACCACCAACAAAAAGTCGTGGATGCTGTCCATGATGTACTCCAAGAGCCAGGATGAGGAGAACAAGCGTTTAATGGAGAGCAAGGCGATGCCGGAGTCGTCGCCGATCAAGGAAAACGAGAATTTGAGCGGTAGTGTTTCGCCGAGTTTGAGGATCTCCCAGGCGGAGGTGTTCGACCTGCGCCGGGAGGGAACCGTCAAGGACATCCAGAAGAAGCTGCGCACTCAAGAGTCGCTTACGAGCCCCACGGACAGCAACCATATCGGAGACTTTAGCGGACTTGTGAACAAAGCCAAAGAAGGTTTGAACAAGAGTACCAGCCGGACGGAACTCAAGTCGCCCGGCGTATGCCCCTCGGGAACCCCGGAATCCAAGAAGGCCGAAAATGACTTTCAGTGGGAACAGCTGATGAAGACGCTCGACCGGCCCCTGCGCATCAAAGACATGGACTTCACCGACCTCGGCAAAGAAGATGACATCGACGTTTTTAATGCGGGAATGCCCAATGGCATCGCCAGCGACTATCCACCACCTCCTAGTCTTATACCGGTATTCGGGATGTCCAACCCGCGCTGTCCGCCACCACCGCCGTTGATGGGGGCTCCACCGCCACCACCTCCGCCGCAAGCAAATGGCATACGCGGACCGGTCCCTCCACCTCCTCCACCCTTTGGAGGCCCCGCACAGCCACCGTATGGTTCCAGAGGTCCAATTCCACCATCTCAGCCCAGTGGCATTCCTTCACCCTTTGGGTCCAGATACGGCTATGGGTCTCCTTCCAACGGCGTAACTTCTAATAACATGCACAATCATCAGCAGCAGCAACAGCAGCAGCAGGCGGCTAAAACCATCAAGAAAAACAAGAAGACAGTGAAACTTTTCTGGAAGGAGGTGAGGGAGGATCCGGTTGTCACAGTGAAGGTAAAGTCCCTGATATGGGACGAGCTGAAACCGGTCAATATTGACACGCAGAAGCTGGAACATCTGTTCGAGAACAGGGCGAAGGATCTAATGAGCAAGGTAACATGCTTAACTTTTTGGTTATATTCCAACCAAGGGGTTGTTCTGTTTATTTTTCTCGGAAAATGATATTGGTGGTTTTCTTGAAATATTTGAGGAAAGCATCGAGACGGTTAATGTCGAACTGCTGTCTGACAGTATATTCTCAGAAAAATAAACCGACCATCCCCACATACATTTGGGCATGCATACTGCAGTTTATTTTACTGATTTTGCATTGACCGTAGAATTTTGGCATAGGGCTAATGGGGCGTACAGGTTGCGATATATACACGTAAAGTGGCAATGTTTGGTGTTTTGGGTATCATGACTTTAAATGTGACTGGTGCTATGCTTAACGATGTTTGTCTTAACATTTATGCAGCCGATTGCCTCATCTGTAAGTAAGTTTGGTTAATCGACCGCAATAGGCTACCTGAAATGCTTGGTCCATATTTGTTAACATATGTAGGGTTGCTGTTAAACTGTTAATAATGTCTTATTACCAATCATTATTACCAAACACGCGTCAGAACACTTTGGTGTTGCGAGCATTTTGACTGCATAATTTAATCACTATTAATGATAGGATGAAACTAGGTTTGAATAACTACTAGTATGTGCATGCTTGTTGTATACGAATACCATAACCATACAAAATGGGAGTGGTTATTTGGTATTAAAATGGAGTGGCAAACAAATCCGAAAAAGTGACACAAAATAAATACTTCTGAATGCTCAAAAAAGTCCTAAATACTGCTAAAAGTCTTAAATCTACTTACATCCTATACTAAGGTACATGCTAAAAGCATTTGCAGCTTATGCAGTTTGACCACACTGCCTTATCTTGGCTCAGGTGTAGTTTGACAACACTGAATTACTTGGTAAAGGTGCCATTTGACAACACTGCTTATAGCTTCCGGTATCATGGCAGTATAGCAGCAGACAAATTGCACACAATTTTATTTTTTTATTGTATTATAATATAACGATTAATAAAGAAGAAAATACTGCATTCTAAATATTTTACTTTTTAAAAAATTAATCCTAAAATGGTCAATTTTACTCAAATAAAAGGTCCAAAATGTCCTAATTTGGAAAGCTTGGATTTTGTTTGCCACCCCTAATTTAAGCGTGTTTCAGATATAACTATGGAGGCAAATTGAACTATAAAAAGCATCGATTTATTGCATTTACTATTCGAAAAAGTCACAGCGAGACCTAGAAGATATGAATGAAAACCCATTTAAATTAAAAGAAATGCTTGCTAATTACAGTTGAACATTAAACTTATCGTGGTCGTAGCTTACTGTACAGTATTCACATATATAGAACTTTACAGGCATGATAATAATTAGAATTTTGCTAATTTTCATTCTTTTTCTTTGTCGTCGTTGAACGTTGGCATGATGCAAATAAATAGCAAGAGGTAAGATATATTGCACTAAATATTCATCGAGTGGCTACAGGCCAAATTTGTAATCACAAACTGCATTTGGTAAACTGTCGCGGCAACAAGTCTGTTTTAAAATTAAATATGGTTTTTACTCTGTACCTCAAAAATTCAGTTTTTGATTCGAAACAATCACCCGGTGCAGTTTTTGCTTACAAATCTAACTTAGCCATTCTGTTAAAGGTTAGGGTACCCCGATCATTTTTTCTCGTCACCCTCGTAGCAATTTCTAGTAGTCAAATCCTTCTATCTATAAAATTGCACTATTTTCACCCATTGACCCCTCTTTTTCTCTGGTGTACTACATTTCCTCTTTGGGTTATTCAAAACTGATTTTTCTTCGAACAAGATCTATTGCAAGAGTATTTTTTTTAAAATTATCTTACCCTGATACATAATATCTGTCATTTCTGCCAATCATCCACATTTTTTTTATAACTGCAAGATCATCCACTGCATCATTCCACTAACAGTCTGGATATTGTCACGTACAATGAAACACCAAGCTTTGGTCATTCTCCGCTCTTGCCATTTCTTTTGCCTTATCTCAACTGCATGACTTAATCCTCTCAACAAAGCATGGTGGGATGCCTGTGCATGCAATCTTCTTGGCATTTTACCATCTATTCTAACTACATAGCTGTTGTGATTTATCGGCCGGAAGCCATTCCGCACATGCGTAACTCTATTTCATTACCGAACCAGAAACAGCAAGAAATGAATCGAAACAAGGAAATTATCGTGTTGGATCCAAAAAGATCCAACGCGATCAACATCGGCATGACCAAGCTGCCTCCACCCCGGACCATCAAGACGGCCATCTTGAAGATGGACAGCACGATCATGAACCGGGAGGGCATTGAGGTGAGTTCGAGCTTTACGCACATATGGTGCATGGAAAGGGACAGAAATTAAATAATTTTTCCTGCAGAAAATTCTGACTATTATGATGCCCACCGAAGAGGAGCGAGCCAAGATAATGGAAGCCCAGATGGGAAACCCGGATGTGCCCCTTGGCTCTGCAGAGCAGTTTCTGCTTACGCTGGCCTCCATCAGCGAACTTCCGGCAAGGCTGAAGTTATGGGCATTTAAGTTGGATTACGATATCATGGAAAGGGTAAGGCAATGATGGAGATGCATGTATTCAAAACGTGTTACAACTAGCATTAGACTTATTTGCATGATTTGGAACTTTTGCAGGAGGTTGCCGAGCCCTTGATGGATCTCAAACAAGGCTTAGATGAGCTGAAGCAAAACAAGACCTTTAGGAGTATTCTCGCTACGCTGCTCTCGATTGGAAATTTCTTGAATGGCATCGAGGTGCGTATCGCATTGCATCTGTTTCAATAAATCACTGTTAGTCTTACTCAAGATAAAAAATTCTAAGTATGGTCGTGATGCCGAGTATGGCATGCGATGCCGTGCCGAATTGATGGTCGACACCTGGTGAAGCGCTTTCTTGAATTTTTTGCAGTAATCTTATGAAAGGCATAGTGATCTAATTTTATATAAAAACACAAGCATCTTTTAATATTTCATTTGAAATTATCCAAAGGTGAAATGTTTTCACTTTCCTCCACTAGAGGGCGCCAAGTCTCCAAAAGGTCATCTTTCAAATCTGCGCCCTCTAGAGGCAATGGGCGCAAACATTTCACTGATGGGAAGTTAAAATAAAGCTTTAAAAGATGCTTGTTTGATTTAGTCGATTTAATTCCCATTCATCTAATGATAAGGTCTCGAGGAATTCCAGAAACTATACATGCATTTGTAGACAACTTTATTTTACCAACGGGTCTCGTCTACTAATGTTCTGTTTTTGTTTAATTTATCAGGCCAAAGGATTTCAAATTGATTATTTAGCCAAAGTACCTGAAGTCAAAGACACTGTTCACAAACATTCTCTTTTACACCACTTGTGCCATATGGTGATGGAGAAATTTCCCGACACCAGCGACCTGTATTGTGAAATTGGCGCCATTAGTCGGGCGTCCAAGGTAATTATTATTTAGGATTTACCTAGAAATGTAACCGTTGATGCAGTAATTGTCTTAGCTCCGAAACATTCTCAAAACGTTACATGTCAAATTTATGAGCTAATCGTAAATTCCATTACTCTTCGATCAACAGGTTGACTTTGATGATCTTGCTATCAATCTTCTAAAAATGGAGACCGAATGCAAGGCGTCTTGGGATCACTTGAAAGCCATTGCCAAACACGACGGCTCTACCAACATGAAAGCAAAGTAAGTAATTTTTTCTAACTTTTTCTCGTGTAATGCAAACCCAAATTTTGAATCTTGTTTTCCTTTCGCTTTACTTTAGGATGTCAGAGTTTCTCGCCGAATGTGCCGAAAGGATAATCGTGTTAGGAATTATCCACAGAAGAGTTATCAATAGGTGAGCAATCCACGATTTGTAGTCCCACAACAGAGGAGCGGCCGTGCCATTCATTGAGCAAAATTGTTAGGATAACTACGGTATTTTCCCTGCCCCAAATATGCACAAAATGTTATGCCATGAAGACCAAATGAAGGTCCCTTGTTTCCTGCTTGTCTAATTCTCTAGTAGACAAGGCATAAATTCCAGTGCCATCAGGAGAAACCTAATTGTGTATTAAAGAGGGAAATCACGCATGGAAAAAGCCGAATGTATAATTGACATTTTATTGCAGGTTTTTCAAATTTTTAATTTACCTCGGCGTGCCGCCGAACAACGCCAGAGAACTGAAAGTCAACCAGTTCCTAAAAACAGTCAGCGAATTCGCCCTCGAGTATCGGACTACCAGAGAAAGGGTCATCCAGCAACTAGAAAAGAAAGCAACACACAGAGAGCGCAATAAGACCAGAGGAAAAATGATTACTGACGTAAGTGTTGGCACATCGTGCGCTGCACATTGGTGATTGAGTAGACCGGGGGGAGGGGAGGAGCTAAGGGACTACAGCTAAAATGAAAAAAGGAAGCGGTGCGCATTATGCGAAAAAAATTCGCCCTCATATGTGAAATCTGGGCCATTTGTCTACACTTGGTGGGGCTTTTAAGATTCGAGGATGCCTAGCGTATTGGAGGTATTGGGGGGACTGCAACCCCTCCTGGATCTGCCGCTGATTTCCCAGGAAGGCGGCGACCGTCCTCAACGCCCCCTAAATTTGCCTTGGACCAATAACGTCCCCTTAGGTCTATTCAACGCCCCCGATGGGAAACACGGGTGTAGACGTCCGTGCTCATGCATTGCAAATTCTTGTAACAGGTTGGAAAATTCAAGTCGAAGGATGTCCAAGCGGACGAGGAGCTGCGGCAGCTGTTAGGAAGCGGTGTTTCTGACAACGAGGACTACAAATGGGGAACCGTTCCCGGTTTCAGGGGAAGGCTCCGGAAGCCCGAAAGTACGCGACTTCCATAAAACAAATTTTCCCATTTTTGATAGTACCAAGACTCAGGTTTTATCCTTTAGTCAAAGGAGGATCGGTCGGCCGACACACACCTCTGTTGCGCGACGAAAGTCTAACAGAGAGCATGACAGATGGAGACGATGAAATTTTGGAAAGTTTGGTGAAAACTGCCACGGCGCCCAGCTTGAGGTCGACGCCGCGGGAAAGGAAACGAGCGAGGCAGGCAGACAGAAAGTCATGTAAGTAAAACTTATGTTGCATTCAGTGGCCTAACTACGAATCTGTTCTTTATTCTTATTTTGTATGTTGTTATTTTGCTCTTTTTTCCATTGAAATCTGATTTTGAATTCGTTTTCAAATTGATATCTTTGGATCCTTCATTCCTCTGGGAAAATGAGGAGGGGGGGAGTCCAATACCCAGATTCCTCCATAGTTACGCCTTTTATTACATTGCCAAATAGAACTGGATGAAAAGGCAGTGTGTTACGATTGTAGAATAATGCGGCGTAACACCCCCTGTCTTTAAAATATTTTTGAAGAAGCTTGTATTGAATAAGTCTCCAATACCTTTATTCTGTTTTCCTTCTTCATTTGCTTTTCTTTATGCTCCTTTGACTTCAGAACTGCCTTCATTATGTAAAGGAACAACTTGAGGATTTTTAAGGTACTTGTACATGCACCCCATTTCAGTGTTTGAGCCTTGTTCAGCACGATTAGTTGTAATTTTGCGCACAAGTCCACTTTTTCCCAACTCAAATGTTTGCCTCCAGTAAAAGTCCTTGTTAGACAAGAACAGATCGATATACATGTACAGTATCTGCAGAATGAAGACCAATTTGATATGCTGGTCTTTCCATAAGTTCTTCGGGTGCTAATTGGATTGAGTAATGTTATGGAATTCAAGATTAAACAAAACTAACAAATATCAACCAGTCAGCACATTTGCAATGGGATATGATAGCTGTACGGGGTCTTGCCAAATTGTTAAACAATACTGTGTGTTAATTTTATTCCATGTACATGTAATATTTTTAAGCTGCTAAAATTTCGGGTTTTAGACACGAGGCATGGATCGGATATAACTACTGTGCTTTTAAGTGTTTTGCGCATGCTCATATCACCGAAAATTCACTTTTTTGTTCCAAGTGTTTAGCTATGCTATGAAAGTTATAGAGATATTAATAAGCTGCAAAAATTCCGGCTTGTATTTTGCATGCAAATTTTGACTTGTTCCACTATGGCTTGGTGGCTTTATAAGAGCAACCACTGTATCTTCGCTTAATTTTCGAACATTGCATGGTGCCCTGAAACCCCAGTGTAAAATACGTAGGCCATGCAATTTCTGTTACGGTCGATGGACCTAAAATAACTGTTAATTAGCAATTAAATGAAGGGCATTAAATTCCAAATTCCCAAAGGCCATTTTATCTCTAACATAAGTATTCCAATGAACACAATTTGTTGAAAATCGGAAACATGACTTATTTAAATTAGGTCAATATGGGGAAACAAGTGCTTTGATGAAATGCATTGCCCCTGTAGGATGCACAATAGCATGACATCATTATTCAATTATTCCTTGAAATGGACCTTATTTGCATTCCCCATCAGTTATTATTTTCAATAAACACTTGTTATTCGAATGTCACTTGTAACACATTTTTAATGTATCACTTTTTGGAGCTAAAAGTTAGAACCAAAATGTGTCTTTGGATTTTTGCACATTATCGTACCTCGAGTTTGTAACCCATGCATTGCTAATACATTATTTATGCCCATAAGCTGTAATAGAAATTGCATGGAGATTTTACTACTGCTATTTTACTAATAATGCTGGCTGGACAAAAAATATCTGCTCCACAATAGCTGCTTCAGGGCATGATCATAAATGCGGCTTGCGAGTCATAAAATACAGAAAAAATCAAAGACAAAGTATGTGAATGTTTTTCATTGTTGCTTGAAACTTAATATTTTTCACAGTATTTTTATTCCACTTTCCACAATGTTTTGAAATTAAAACCAATGTCCAAAAAAGTTCTCTCGGTGACAACTCCCTTTTCTCTTCCAGTGCGGCGCACATTGAAGAACGGGCTTTCGGATGAGGAGAAGAAGTTCCTGGCAGCATTTGCGACGTAGTCTAGTAGACTTCTCTCTTTTGGAACACTTTGGAACGCTTTTGGAACACTCAATGCAACCTGTTTTCCTTGGCGTATGTATCCTGCGGATTACGGCTAACCATAACCCCGGAGGTTGCTTTGCCGATGGTCGGCCGTATCCCCGCAAACATGATTCTCCTAGTCACTAGGTGCCTATACTGGTTGGAAATCAATCGAAATTTGCCTTACTGTGTACATACCCTTACCGTGTTCTCGTACGAATTTGCATGCCCCATTCTTTTTTAATTTTGGATTTTAGGCTAATTTCTCCTGTTTAGTCTCCTTGCTACTCCCCCCAGATGTTGCCGTTGCTCCTTATCACTCTTTGCTGTTTGGGCCTTTCTGAATTGTGGATTGTGCTGTCGTGCAGGGTGCTTTCCGGATTCATCTTCGAACCACGAACCATCCAAACATTACAATTTTATACCCTGTCAGTAGCAGTTATTTTAGTAGGGCTTCGGTGTTGATATTCAAGCGGTTGCCGTAACACGCATAAAAATCAAGTTGCAAACTTGGCTCTGGCCACAACGCCCAGGGTAATCTGTGCTGTGATATATACTGTACGTGGGCTAATTGAATTAGCTAATGTGCACCTTGTAGATAAAAAACTATTCATGGCAAGAATCTTAAGGAACCCAGCAAGAAATTGACATTAAAAAGTACCAAAATTACTTTGCCATTAATGTGAAAATAATTGCACTTTCATGGCACTTTTTGATGTTAATTTTTTGCTAGGTGGAAACGGGAGTTTGAACCAACTTTGATGAGCTGTTTTTGGTTGATTTAGAAACATCAACATGTGTGAAGACAGTTATTTCGTGATTTTACCTTGAAAATCACGTTCACAGGCTTGCTTGCTTTCACGTGATATCATGAATTTTCGATTTTCTACTTATGGTGAGTTTTAAAATGAACCAATTGACGGTTTCCTGTGAAAAACCTGCCGACTACTGCTGTATAGAAATATTCATTCCCAGTTGAGCCAAGTTGCCGATAATTTATATGCAGTTATCTGCTTTCATTTTTTAAAGAAAACAGGGTGCCCCCAAAAATCTGGAAAAGTGATTTATTTTGTAAAAGTCTGGGGAATCATGTTAATGTCACATGTGCTTTCCCATATATGACATTCAAAACAAAATTTGGTGATATTTATGAACTATTCATAAATGACACCAAATTTTGTACGAGGAAACATGCATATGTCATGTTTTTCCATTTCTGGTGTGCACTGGTCAATTGTCATGCTAACTGTCCACTTGAAATTTTTGTCTAATTTTGTAGTTAATTTTTTTCTTAACTTTCTCTGAAGGCCAAAAATTATAGAAAATTAGAAGAAAATTACGAGTAGAGCTCTGTTCTACTTTAGACCAATCATAACACAGCTTTAAAAAATTAATTAAATTGGGGCAGAGCTACAGCCAGTGTTGCCAGATACTGCATGAATTTCCTGGGGATTTTCTTAATTTTCTCTCAAGGCAAATATTTATATAAAATTAAAAGAAATTACGAGTAGAGCTCTGTTCTACTTTAGACCAATCATATCGCAGAGCCAGTGATGTCGGATACGGCATGAGTTTACTGGGGATTATCTGGGATATTTCCAATAGACATATTTTACTGCACTTTCTTCCTACTTGATGGCGCTAATCATACTTAAGAAAATTTAGAGAATGGCATGTGGTTAGGGTCGGCAAATTAGGAAAATGTAGACCAAAATTTAGCCGGAAAATTACAAATGGACAGAAAGCATCAGAGGGAATGTTTTAAAAACTGGAAATTTAAAAAAGGTGGGAATTTTATTTCAGGGGGAACCAGACTAGTTTTTTTTTTCTTTTTTTGTGAAGCAGCATTGAAACTTTTTTATTAAATGACTAAAGTTTATGATACATAACATCTAGAGCGTTGATATGTTATTATAATGCGGCGTGGATGACGATATAAACTTATTAATTCGTTACACGTTATCTTACCTTCGACTTCTTGCCGATTTTACACTAGTTACCGTTTGTTGGACGATTGGGCTGTTGTTTGTTTCTTGTTGTCCATGTGTATAGTGACGCTGAAGAATTGTTTTTTATCCTGGATTTCTTGTATTATCTATGTAGCGCCACGTTTTGAATTGATGGAAGGAAATAAAACAGTGCTGGAAATTGTAAATGCTACTTTTCTCCTGAGGTGCAGTGAAAATTTAAAATGCAGATCGTCACAATATCAGGTCAGAAAAACGAAAAGAATATATATAGCAGAAATTATAATCATTTCAAATGATTATAATTTCTGCTACATGTATATTACGATGGTACAAGTGATAAACCCCGGGAGAATATGATGCCATTACGATGAAAGCATTTATACTCAAAAATGGAAAAATATTCGGTGTATTTACATGTTTGAAAAATAACAAATTTACATTACAAAAACATACTTGAAAATCCCCTTTGAAATTAATAAAAGATTATAATTTGAGCTATATTGCAATGGTACAAGTCGCTAAACCCCGAGAAATCCATGATGCCATTACGATGAAAACATTTTTACTCAAAAATAGAAAAATTGTCGATGTATTTACATATTTGAAAAATAACAAATTTACATTACAAAAAATTACTTGAAATGTCCCCATGAAATAGATTAAAGATTATAATTTGAGCTATATTGCGATGGTACAAACATTTTTATTAAAAAATGCAAAAATCCTCGATGTATTTACATATTGAAAAATGACAAATGTATATTACAAGAAAATACTTGAAATTCCCCCATGAAATAGATAAAATAAATATAATTTGAGCTATATTGCGATGGTACAAACATTTTTATTAAAAAAATGCAAAAATCGTTAATGTATTTACATATTTAACAAAAATACATTACAAAAATATACTTGAAAATTTCCCTTTAAAATAGATAAGTGATTATAATTTTAGCTATTAATAGAGCTGGAAAAATCGTCGATGTATTTACATATTCAAAAAATAACAAATCTACATTACAAAAAAATACTTGAAATTCCCCCATAAAATAGATTTAAAATTATAATTTGAGCTATATTGCGATGATACAAACATTTTTATGAAAAAATGCAAAAATCTTCGATGTATTTACATTGTACACATTTAAAAATTAAAAATTCACATAATAAAACATATCTCAAGAAACTTAACAAAATTTCCAGTATGGGACGAGCTTCTGTAAGAGATAAAGTTTGAACAAATTAACCAAAATGTCAATATTAAAAAAAATAGCTCCAACAATTTTTTTAAAAAAAACATTATCGTACCACTTCCTATTCCTCACCGGTGCCTAATCCAGTTGGTCGCTGATGACTGGAGCTAGTGAGTGGAGCTATTGAGAGGGTCACAAATTCTTGTCGCAGCAAGTCGTCCTCAGCGGTGACTGGCGCCCGCAGAGGATTGTGCGGCAATGCCAAGTTCAGGTCCATCACCCCTGGTTCCAGACGCAGAGACTTCAGGTTTTGCGGTTCTTCGAGGTCCAATGTCCAGTCTTCCTCCTCTTTGAAACCTTTGTTGGCCTCGTACATTTCCTCACGGGTCATACGGTGCGTCCTCTTCCAGGGCCTCCTCTTGTTCGGGGTTGGCTGGATGTTAAGGGGCACCTGGTCCACGGCCCTGATCTGCTGGCTCCTCGGCGTATTGCAACCTGGCACTTTGCGGGCTTGCTCCGGAGGAACCGCCGCCCCGTCGCGTACGGGGACCACTGCGGTGGTGCTGGTGAACGTCGTCTTCATGCTAAAAAATAAGGAGAACTGCATAAGTTTTGCGAATTCAAACCAATTCAGGATCAAAATAATGAGTCAAATTTTTTTAAATCCATCATCCAATACCGCAACAATTTCGCCTATTGCGTTATTTTGTAATTGCATCAGTATTGCTATTATGGATTCAAACTCATCATTTCTGCGCCCCATGAGGAGTGTGAGGACTTGAGGTTTACAGGTTTCCTAACCAAGCATCATTGCATGTCCCATGACATGGAAACTTCGACTCCTCACTGCATATCTTTGATCATTAATCCCTCACGCTCATCATTTTTTAAGAAATTGGGACAAGGCATCCCCAATAGGTCACAGATCTTGTGGAAACTTAAGCCAGTAATTAATGTCCCAGGCATTTCGCACATGCCCTTATTTAACAAAAATGTACAATTTCAATGTTAGTGTACAAGTTACATAGAAAGTTTGAGCAGCATATTTTTAATTTTCGCACTTTCAAGTAGCGTTACTTCGAATGTGTATTTTCGTAACGAAAGTGACCTTGGATGAACTTTTGTTACGAAAATGCACGTTCGTAACCAAAGTCTATGAAATTCATGAAAGTTAAATAAGGGTTGAATTATCGACTTGTATTGTGTTAATTAATAGTTTGCACGTGTTCCAGAACACAACAACATACATAAGGCATAATCGTATTACACCATATGGTCCATATCACCACAAGTAAATCCATGTATATGATGTACATGTCCATTTGTTGAATAGGGCCCAGGTAGATCTCTTGATGTCACGTGTTTAGTAAGAGCGCCGTAGCACAATTTGTTTTTTGCCAAGGCGCTTTCAGGATTCCAACGAACATTAATTTGGTAAAATTTCACCAACTTCCGGGTCATTATTAGCAAATTTATTTCAATGAAGTTGTCGATTTGCTGCGAAAGTTTTCCGTCGTGCTCATTGTGTAATACGAGCCCGTTTCGGAGATTATCGGCGACTATCTAACACAAGTGACAAGTAAGTAAACGCAGTGTATAATTGTCGTTTGCCGCAAAATAATTACATTTAAAATTTGAATTTTAATCGAAGGACATTCAGCATGGTTAGGCTTAAGATCGAAATCAACAGCTGACTGTTTTGACTCCTTCGGCTTCGTGATGAAAAATGTGTCACATCTAGTAGCACATTTGCCTATAAATAGTGTGGTTTTGTACATTTTTTAGTTGTGTACCTGGGCCAGATATTGAAAATTTTAGCAGCTAGCCAGCTTGGCCCAACACATAAATAGTATACAGGTTGTCCATATGTCGACGATATCATTGAATGTACATACATGGTGTTTCCGGTGACCCCCTCAAGGTGACCCCCTTCATAGGACCAAGGACACTGTTCCACACAGGTGTGGAATAAGATGACCACTGACCCCAACTACTGTATATAATGCGTTGTGTTTTACAAAATGAACTTCTAGACTAGCTAGACACCCAGGCCATTAATTAAAACAAGCCTATACAGTGTATATTGGCAGCAGAACGTTTGTCATTTGTACGCCTATAATAGTCGCACATTTTTGTGCGATAGGGTCCTATAAGCCCCATGGCACAATAAAGTACACTTATTAGTGTACAAGTTATTAAAAATTACTGTACAGGTAAAATTTGGGCTTGTAATGCCTTTAAGGCTCCATTTAGGAATTTCAGTTTGCGGAAAACAGCAACATCCATAAATAAGCACCTTTCAATCAGCAAAGTACATGTACATGTCCATGCTTCCATTCCATGTCCATTCCACTACATATTCATGTCCATAGGAGGACTCCATGTCATTAGACATGGAATGATACTATAGGGTTCGGTAACCTTAGAAGCTCAACTCCTCACATATATCCCTCAAATTCATCAACTCCTCAAACCTCATATGTTATGAAATAGGGCTCTGTGTCAGACGAGGCCGGATATAATAAGTTGTGATTTTTCTCGTCAACTAAGCTACCAATGTGTGAAAAATAATCTGTAAGACTTACAAAATCCCATTAGCAGATTTGACGCTGCATTGTGTGTGTTACAAATCAAGTGAGCACGATAATTTCTGTGTACATTATAATTTCTCCAGGACTAGTTTTCAACATTTTTCCACCAAAATGTTGTATTCCAATGACTGCCATTGCTGGTCAGCAGTTGTTCTTTTATACAGCTACATATATAGCGTCATGCGATCAGCTGCTGCTAATGTCTCTTCATTTGCATGTTTTGACCTTAATAACTTAAAGTTTAATCACTTTGAATAACTGTGAAATTTGCACAAGGGTTCAGCTCGGATCTAGCTGTAGATCTGCAACATTTGGTTTTGCACATGGATTATTGTGAACTTCACAACTTTTAAAGCATGCACCCTATTATTAGTGTTTGCGCCTTGTTCAATAAGTTTACACACTAGCCCCATCTTTTCCCTACTCAAATGTCTGGCAATTAATGTAGCTGTGATTGATTAGGCTAGGTCTTTTAGCTAAGGTTTTTTGAGGTATCAATTTAGTTTCAGATGTATTTTCGAAGGTAGATTGATTGGGTGCAAAATCTACCAATCGAAGGTATCTCTTCAATAGTTTTAGAATTTTGAGTAGTTCTGAGGTATCCAGAAGAAATGATACCATCTAAATACCTCAGAACTACCTAAAATGTACCTGCTGAGGTTGTTAAAGAGATACCTCAAAAATACCTAAAGTCTATTACCCTATCAAGAAACCTGATAGATGCATTAGAAAGTATCCCATTTTTGTTGTACAATGTGGATGCCAAAATGAGACCTAAATTATGCGTTGATAACTTCTGGCTGCCACGAATTTTCTAAAAAGATATCGAATATTTTTTAAGGATTGCCCAATTTTGACTGACCCCCTCCCCCTGTGATCACGACTTAATACTCGAACATCCCTCATCGAAACTGGCCTCATGCCACGTGGCGTTTGCGTATTACGATATTGTTAATGTCGCTCTTCGTAATTGCGACTGTTTAAATATTTAACACTGGCGAAACACGAATTCTTCAGCAAACGATTCCACAAACACCAGGAATGGTTGGATGTTTCGAAGGTACTTTACTGTAACCGTCCATGTCACCACATTCGAAAGAAGGAGTTATTTCATCTCAGCCACGTGCACAACACGCAGAAACGCACTGAATTCTTATTAGTGCACTATTAGTGAGACTGTAAATGACTGCTAACTAATCTATCAAAGTTTGTTTTTAAAAATAAGCTGCTGTTATCTAAACCTGAGACCTACCTAAATATAAGACGTTGGATGCGGTAACATTTACAGATGAGATTTGGTTGATGTACAGTATACAACGTGGTAATCACATATACTTTTTGTAGGGTACTGAGTTGAACTGAATTGAATTGACTTACCTTGTTTTTGAGAGATTTCAAGCTAATATCCAAAATGTGCCTGCGTCCTCGTGGATGAGCTTGAGTGTGGACTTGTGTGCTCGGAGTCTGGACGCTATAGTGAGGGTCCTTTACTGCTTCAGGTGCACGTGGCCAGTACATGCAGTTGTCATTGGTAGCTCAAAATTAATCTCCTGGAAAATGTGCTGCTAAGGTCGGGTCCTATTGGTTGCCTCGATGGCCTCCTGGGAATTTCTGGCCTCGCAGGAGATAAGTGAGGATTTGAACATTTTCAGAATAGCATGTCATGGAATTGTTTCAGAACTGGTCACGTCGATCTGCTTAGTACTGAAAGTGAAATCACAACCCAAAATGGAGTCTGGTAATCGAACTTATTTTGTTCGTTGTAAAAACTCGTCAACTCGACTGGAAATTATGAACTTTTCTTAATGTACCTCGCAACTCATTGTATTCAGTCAAAAAATCAGTCACTGGCTGTAGCTTCGCCTTAATTTTCTAAATTTTTTGAATGCTGTGATATGATTAGTCAAAAGTAGAGCAGAGGTCAACTCGTATTTTTTTTTAAAGCTTTCTATAATTTTTTTGTAATAACAGAAAATGAAAGAAAATATTAACTCCAAAATAAAGCAAAAATTAGAAGTGGGCAGTTAGCATATTACTGTTTCATTGCTGCACAACTTATAATCGAACTTATTTTAGGTCGTTATAAAAACTAACTCGAATGGAAATTGTGAACTTTTCTTACCTCGCTACTCATTGTACTCAGTCAAAAAATTAGTTACTGACTGTAGCTTCGCCTTAATTTTCTAAATTTTTTGAATGCTGTGATATGATTAGTCAAAAGTAGAGCAGAGGTCAACTCGTAATTTTTTTATAATTTTATATAACTTTTTGTATTATCAGAAAATGAAAGAAAATATTAACTCCAAAATTAGACAAAATTAGAAGTGGACAGTTGGCATTTAATACTGTTTCATTGGGACAAAAATTGTTGTTGCTCTAATTCAGCTATTTGGGACAAACTAGGATTTCGTTTCCTGTGTTTTTGGCCATTCTCAAAATTCCGTCTAGTGACGTGTGACACATACGGGTAGATGACCATTGGTCACGACGTGGACAATGAGGTACTTCTACAATTGTAAATGGTTAAATTCCTTAGTATCTCTTAGGTAGAAAGGACATTGTATTATTCATTAGCTGGACATTTTTAAAGACAGCTTTAAAACTGGTTGAGAGGTGCAGGGGACACTTGAAGGATTGCAATAATTCCTGAGTGTCCGAAAATGATCGACTTCCCTTTAAAAAATCGTAACTCGTTATACTATTTTGTTTAAAGCCCAAACATTGAAAAGAAACACTAATCCCGTGAATTTTTTACACATTGACCTAAGGACAGCTAAGGATTGAAGCAAAAAGTGCCATGGCCCTGTTTCGAAATTCAAAGGCACTAAAGATCATTTTGTGCTTGCTTTAAGTTGGAAAAAGCATGACATTTTTCTTCTCAAAACTGAGAAATGATGGAATTTAACCAAATTTTTAATTAATAAGGTAGATGACTCCTTAATAAGAAGACTCAAAGCTTAATACTGGTTATATTCGTTTGTTATGTTGCTAAATTATTTACTAAATTCCGTTATATCTTGTTTTCTCCTCTGTCGGCTGATACTTGGTCACTTTCGATTAAGACGAATTAAGTCTTCAATTTGATCAAAATAATTCTGTTGAATGAAAAGTGGCGTCAAGTTTTAAAACTTCAGTTAAGCCTAAGACGTCAATCAAATTTTAAAATAACAATAAAATGAAAAATACGTTTGTCGAATTTAAGACACCCTGCATGTATACAACGCAGACAAATTTTTAACCCCCAAAATTAAATGTCAATTTCTGCGTAAATGTGTTTTTTTAATGTGTCTGTTACAAATATGGAGTTGACCTTGACAAGGACCTAAGAACTTAACAAATTCTTATATTCAACTTTCCCCCTAAGAAAGTAACATTTGTTTAATTTTTTTGTAAAATGCCTAGTTATCAATTGAACAAGTGTAGTCAATTCAACCATTGCTTTGAAGACTAGGCATTTTTATAAACAAATCTCACGATAAACGTCTCACTCTGTATAATTACATACAGTTAACCGGCAGATTTTTTTAAAATTTAATATGCATCAATCAAACTTTGAAAATTAAAGCTCGATAACAAAAATTTAATACGAAAACACATGTATCGGATAAGTGCATGAAAAATTGCTTTCTGCTGAAAGCAATACTGAAAGATTTTCGTGAATTTATTCACGTAAACTTTTAAACGAACAAGAAAGCGCTAAACATATTTTTCAAATTTAAAGTAAATGTAAACCAAATTAGAAAGAAAAATTGCTTTCTGCTGAAAGCAATACTGAAAGATTTTCGTGAATTTATTCACGTAATCTTTTAAACGAACAAGAAAGCGCTAAACATATTTTTCAAATTTAAAATAAATGTAAAACCCAACGTTTTTTTTCCAGACTCGCCACATTCCATGTTTCCGATCTTAAGCGGAACAGGACCCACGGCTGGAGGTCCTCCGCGGACATGAGAAATTCCATAGCAAAAATAGGAATTAGCATCTTCATAACGTAAGGTAGGCGAAAATCCATTTTCCAACGTGTTAAACATGAACAGAAAATAAGTTGTTGGTAAAATTGACTAAAATGGTTTCCTGAAAATTATAGAAAATAGTTTCTGGAAACAATATCAAAATGATTCGCTGTGCATTTTTTTTAAATGTCGGTATCAGCCCCTATAAAAATAGTTTTACGCAAATGCTGCAAAAATAAATTGCAGCCTTGGTATCTAATTTTCGACTTCGATGAAAATTGCGAAAATTGTTGCCCCTTGAAGGGCGGCAAACATTGCGAGCAGCTAAGCTCGCACTGTTTGCCGCCCATTTGGGCAGCAATATAAAAATATACTTGATAATAACGTTATAAAAACGTACTATTTATTTGAGCGTGTCATAGACAAAGGCCCAATTATTATCGTTCCACAACCCGTTGACGTCATGCTGACGTCATGACGTAGTAAATCATAATTTGATAATCCCACGATAATAAGACCTACTTTTAAATTATACTATACTATTTTTAAATTATATAAATGCTCGCCTTATATTCTCTGCAATGCTTCACTTACAAACAGGCACATATAATAAATGTTTTAATTCATGTTAGCAACACACCCATATACTGAACACATATTAGTAGTATTTGCATTCGTGTAAACGGAAATCAACCGGATATCGAGTAATTTGCATGGAATAACTTTTAAGTTCCTGCAGTGTGCTTGCTTCGCGACTTTGTGTGCACTTGGTTATACATGTTTGTCCAAGGTATTTACTCATCATGTATCTATAAATTATAAGAAAGCAATATCCTATTCTTCACTGCTGGACTTATATTATACTAAACAGAGAGAGCAGCATATTCATGTCCTAATTTTACAGGTCACCGTGAAGTCCCACCAATAAGTATCTGCACAATTTTTTTCTGTTATTTAAATTCCGATCAAAGCTTAATTGTACACGTTTGTTGAATTTATGAGAACAGCTAACCAGATGAGCTTTACAAAATATAATAAAGATGCACAAAATTGAAATTATATATAGATGCAGATTTTATAATGCATTCAAGTAATCATACTAAAAGTTGTAGTGTGAATAGGATTGCGGATTAAAACGTTAAACATTTCTCCAACAGCATTATTACATCAAAGTATTGGAAATCCAACAGAAATACTGTTGTATAAAATAATAAAATCTGAAAAAAATACAACCCCAGAAAAAAGACATAAATGAAGAACAAATAAAAATCCAGACATGAAGTTGAGTTTTTTTAGTAAATTTAACTTAATAATATTTGTTTAAAATGGTGTATAAAAAACGTGTATAGGTAAAGTGTTCCTGTAAACTGCTTGGTTATTATTCATTTTTTTAACATGCCCTTTTTTGAAATAGTAAATAATCACCATTTTTCTTTCCTACAATCGGATTAATTGTTAGCAAAAAAGGTGAAGTTGATGATTTATTGAAAATTCTAAATTGACAAGAAAGTACCCAAGGCGTGTCTTATGTCGATCAGTTTACATTAGGCAAATTTACTGTAAGCATACGATTTTAAATATACAGGCAAAAATGTGAACCCTGAGGTCTTAATGAGTTAAGATCGATTTATTGAACAGGCATTTAAATAAAATACGAATATAAAGTCATGAATTGCAGAAGGCAAACAATGCAATATCAAATTAGCATTGTGCACAACAAATGTTATAACAATTGTGTAATTACACTTCTATTCACTGCATAAACAAATCATCTTTCATTTTCAAATACAAGTTAAAAACGAAACTGACCTATGTTTGTGGTCGAATTTCACGGTGTCACAATGCACATATTGTTTTTACTTGCAAACAATTACATTAATTTTAAAAAGAGTTTAATAATTAAATTAAGTCCATAAATGCAAATTTTCAATTTTCATCCAGCAGTAATGCAGAATTTTGAGTAATACCCTCTGCAGCGAAATATGCTTTCGTTGAATAATTTATTATGTCAAAGGAGAGCGAGGCCATCTTGAAAAACAAAGAATAAAAATATCTAAATTATATCTGTAGGCACCAGATTACTGTTAATATTGTACATCCAAGTCATCATTATAGACATTGCAGTGTATGACATGTAATAATTATATTTGATACTTGCAACAATCAGAGTCAAGTCATAGAGTTCTCCAACTAAGCTGATAGTTATTCCTGAATCAAGATATTGTGATGTGGTAACGTAGAATAACTCGGACAACAGCTGCTGTAATTGTTAAGATTGAAATAACTAAATATTTGAGAATTGCTATTCACTATCAGTTAATTGGGATGTAAAATGGTCTCATCTATCACTTTTGAATCGAAAATCTTCTTTAATACAAAAGCGTGTTGGGGATAAAAGGTAATTGTTCAAATACTCGACTTATTTGTAAGCCCCAAATACTGTTAATTCTGTCTCTAAAATGCAATGTTTTGGATTATGTAATATTTCCAAATAAAATGTAATGCAATAATAGTTTGTACTTCACATCCGTAATTCGTTTATCTCAATATTATAAATTTTATTGGTGCTATTTATTACCTAATTATCCATAATTGCTTCTACCAAACTAAATGTAAGCATTGTTCAAGAACTCAACTTATTTCTAAGCCCTAAATTCTGTTAATTCTGGTTTCAAAGTTCTATTTTTTGGATAAGGTAATATTTATAAAATAATATCTGATGCTATAATAGTTTGTACTTCAAATTCGGAATTCGTTTATCTCAATATTATAAATTGGCATTGGTGCTATTTATTATCTAATTATTCATAATTCCTTCTACCAAATTAAATGAAAGCATTGTTTAAGAACACAACATATTGCTAAGCCGTAAATTCTGTTAATTCTGTCTCTAAAAAGCTATTTTTTGGATAATGTAATAATTACAAAATCAAATCTGATGCAATAATATTTTTGTTTGTCAAGTCTGGAGTTTGACCGTCTTAATATGACAAATTGGTATTGGTGCTATCTATAATCTAATTATCCATAATTGCATCTACCCAATTGACAATATGCATTATTCATAATGTATATTTGTTTACTCACCACAATGTCCGAATTATCTTGCCTTTCCAGTGCATTACAGACAAAAGCATTGCTTAATGATGCAAGTGATGATCTCAACTAAAAGTTCAGAAATTTAATGTACGGCCCTGATGTTCAGTGTGACACATTTAATCAAATGCAGGTTAGCATGTAATTTGTTTGGAACACCATAATTACCACTTTTCCCATTATGTTTGATGCAAAAATCATCACCAAAAATACTGCCACTGTTGACATTTGAGAGATAGAAGGTGTGAGGACTTGTTGGTTATAACTCAGGAATGTTATTGTATTAGCAATCATCAACATAGCAAACATCATCAGAAGAATGGGCGAGAATATGAAATTGAGTTTTTTAATTATGGAGCAGGTGGATCGATGGAAATCGATTAGTTTTTTGACTTGTCCTTTTTCAGAATATGATTTGTGAGATTCAGACACAGCGCCTTTAAGAATAACCTGAAAGGCGGTTAGAAATGCTGGTAGTGGCGTAACAAATTATACGCCATATACTAGTACATGTATCTTGAGACCTCCAGGCAAAGTTTTAGCATACATGTACATGTATTTTGTATATACAGTGTACTTCTGAAGCTTACAAGCCTAGTTGATTTAATTGTCCACATAAAGGCCATTAAGAATTAAGTAGCATAATGTATGTTCAAATAATATGCATAAATTGATATTTAAAAAAAATCAATCATTATAAATCCATTTTTTCTTAATGTCAGGCTGCTTTACATATAAATTGATTGAAAATTGAAAGGATCCCCGTCATTCCAATCCCAGTTACAGCTATGAATTTAATTAGCCTTTGGTGTATTTTGCAGAAATTTAAATAAGCATAGGAAAAGATTTCAATATAACCTTGATTAGGATTGTAACACTGCCATCACCGCTGCATTATAAAGCTCGCGTCTTTTAATAAGCTTTGTGAGGACAGTGTTCTGACGGTCGGAATGAGTTACAAACACTTGGCCTCTGCAACAATTCGATTAGTAAGACATACTGCAGGAATTTTTGGTTGCCTCATTTCATGCCTTAGATTTCAAAATGAATTTGTTGATTTATGACGATAATTAGTTTTTAATTCAGGCGAAATAAAATGGCGTGATGTACATGTACTTTTGTTATACATGTAATGTACAGTACATGTATTTGGATCTTTTTGATTATGAAATCTAAAGTTCGTTTAACACTAGTTCTGCATTATGAAGTAAGTTTATTACGTGGTTAACGTTGATTTCAGCAGCCGGCATGTTTTGCATTGCTGGTATTGCATAACAAGAATCTGACGACTGAAATTTTGTGCATTAAAAGTCAATTAGTTAGTGAATAGTAATGCAAATCTACATGTGTGTTATCAACATTATCTTTTGAATAATTGGTCGAGCTATTTTCATAAGTGAGGTATGGCTTTCCTTTGTTAACATATTGAATATACAAAACTAATCATGTTATGTTAGTTCTTCTGGTGTCTTTATCTAATCCTAACGATTTGCCGATTTTCGTCTTGCTCTAGGAGACTAGGATTTACACATACAGTATAATGAAATACTGAATAAATCTTTTACTTGTTTATGCCAGCGGTCATACACATGCATTTTCACTTGCAATTAAGAAGAAACCAAGAAAAGAATAGTGTAATTTCCGGCATTTCCGAAAAAAACACACAGAGGCTATACAGTGTATAGTATACCATTGGAGTTTTAAAAGTCAAAAAACAAAAATGGTGCTAAAATGTTCGGGTTTTCGACTTTTCCTACTCCGTCAAAAATGGTCAAGATTTTTGATCTCCAATTTTGATCGTACTTCTACTTAATTTTGCTCGTAAAAGCCCCTAGATTCGCTAAAATTATGTCGTTTTGCACTCGTATTAGGGTGCAGTTTCACTTGCAATAAGAAAAAACCACCAAAAAAATGGTGTAACGTGTACAAATATGCCTGTACTTCAGTACTATTTTCCACGTAGAGAGGTGCTTGACTGAAGCGCCGTTGTTTCCTCGCTTTTTAAATATACAGTAGGTGTTTTCTGGTTGCATGTCGCATTCCATCAGGTGGCATTTGTATTTTAAAAATGATATCATTAAGTTGAATAAATAAAAATGCAGTTGCAGCAAAGGATGTTTTCAGTGCTAAAGGTACATGTATGTTTGAAGGTAAAACAGTGAGCTGGAGTGCAAGGATTATAACGGCAAGAATTTTTAATTGTATAAGGGGAGTGCGTAAGATTTATATGGTGTTAAAAATGAAATTCGAAACGTAATATTTCAATCCTGAAATGGAAAAAATTCACTGATTAAAGTTCAGAAAGCAGGGAAAATGGAGGTAAGCAATTTGACATCAGCAATACTCCAAATATTTCTGGTTTAAGTTGCAGAAATGAATTTGTACTTGCAATTAATCATTGGAATGGGCATATGTAATTATTGTGATTCTACAGTATACGCATCGTTGCTTCTAGCTCGCTATCACACGGCCTAATATTTTTTCTTTAATTTATGCACAGGCCAGAGGAAAACGACCTTGAATCTACCGCCCAACCACGTTTTCTTCACTGCAAGGACGTCTAGAATGAAAAAATGACCTGTGGGAGAGATTTCATTTTCAAAACAGAAATCCACAGTAGAAGATGCTCGCTACTTTAAGGTGTTACTAAAAGGACAAAAGGTGTTCAAGGTAAGCAAATCAAAGCTTTGGTTGTGCATATGGAGCTGGCGTTGTATAGCAGGGTTCTCACGCGTGGTCTGTATGGGTTAAGAAAGAAAATTCAACTACTTGAATTACTCATCGCAGTCAGGAGATAACGTCACATTCATTACTTAATGTACTGTACGTACAGGGTAGACAGTAGGATGTGGAAAACCTCCAGGTGTTTTTGTACATGACAATCTCCTACAATTAGTTATCGAAATCTTTGAATCTTTGTTCATTGATTTACCAGCGCACAGATAGTCTTATCACAAAGCACTGTCATATTTGCTTACGATATAGCGAATATTATTAAAGACAGAAAATATTCTTTAAAGCGCTATTGCATTCTTGGTGAACGGATTCCCAGATGTGCATGCTTTGTCAAATGTTGGCTTGAAAAGTGCAGAATTTGAAAGTTGATAGAAAAGTGCAGAAATCGAAATTTGATAGAAAAGTGCAAAAGTAAGCTTATACGAGCGTACTAGAAAAATGTAGAAAAATGCTAGAAAAGTGCATTACTTTGTTAGATGTTGGCTTGAAAAGTGCAGAGGTATGCTTTAAAAGTGGAAAAGTATGCTAGAAAAGTGAAGAAGTATGCTAGAAACATGCGGAACAAATCCTAGAAAAGTGCAAACTTTGTTAGATGTTGGATTGAAATGTGAAAAAATAGAAAGGGTGCAGAAGTATGCTAGAAAAGTGCAGAGGTATGCTGTAAAAGTGGAAAAGTGTGCTAGAAAAGCGGAGATGTATGCTAGAAAAGTGCACCACACCATTAGTCTTATCGCAAAAGTTCTGTCATAATTGCTTACGAGATAGTGAATATAATTAAGGACCAAAAAATATTCTTTGGAGTACTATTATCTCCTGTGTAGAACAGATTCACGGAGATGCTATAAAAGTGGGGAAAACTGCTAGTAAAATGCCAAGTAAGTGAAAAGTGAAGTGCCGAAATCGAATAGTCATTGAACAAACGTGCTGAAATGTGTAAGGAAAGTGCAAACAAATTCTAGAGAAGTGCTTACTTTGTTTGATGCTGCCTTTAAAAATGCAGAAGTACACGTTTTCTAGAAAAATGCAGAAAAATGGTTGAAAAGTGTAGAAGTATGCTAGAAAAATACCAAATAAATGGTATACAAAATGCCAAAAAAGTGAATAGTTTTCTAGAAGTATACAAATAAAGTGCACAAAAATGCTGGGGGTCGACCCTGTTCCAGCATCGTTTCTATAGCAAATGGGCTTCTCCTAATGGCTCGCAGACAGGCAGAGTGCGTCTGACGATCAGAACAGCTAAAATAAAAATTGCAGTACATTAAAAAGAAAACAAAAGTGCTATTCTTGACTACACGAGAACAGAATGGCAAATAATTCCTAAAAGTCCTGAAAAGTGCCGCAAAAATAGTCCGAAATATCCAAAACGTCGTAAATGTTCAAAAAGGTCGTAAAATGTTTGCTAATGAGTTGCTTATCGCAAAACGAAACATCCAGGGCGATATCCCCAGCAAGCGGAAATTGACAAAATGACGTAGTTTTTTGATCCCATTTGACGTAAAAAGTTGGGTTAAAAATGTCATAAACAGTTGGGCAATCTTACTTCGACATCCACACGTTCATGTTCATATTCATACTCCTTTATTACGTTACTTTTAGTAGGATTTCACAGGGTAAAAGAAACGTTTGCTGCATGTAACGTCAAAATACATTGTAAGGCGATCTCAAACAATTATCGTGAAATTTAAAAACATTGTAAACCCCGTTTTACGATAAATATCACATTATAGGCTATGGTAAATTACGATCCAATTCAGAATTTTTCGCTGGATTGTGGCAAAATAAAAACTTGTAAAAAAGATCCAAAATGTACCTGAACTACCTGAAATACACTATTTATAGAGCTGCTAACGTATAATATTTTTTTTTGCTTTTCAGATGCAATCAGGTATGAATTAAATCTTAAGAGAAATGTTATGATCTCCATTCTTAGTACCATACCTGATAAGTAAAGGTAAGAGAGACTAGCCCTGAACTAGTCCTTTAGAATGGTCTTGTAAACATTTGAATGACTGAAAAAGTCTTTTAATCTTGGTCTCTGTTTTGGAAATTTAGATTTTCATCTGCTTGACCCATGGCAGAGGAGGAGAAAATGGAAGAATCGTTCGCTGGACAAATGAAGAAAAGCAACAAAAATTCCAGTCGAGAAGAAGTTGACGGTTTCTGTTGATCACCTATCACCCACTTGTCTTCTTCAGGGAATGAAACCAGCAAGAAGATTTATTCTCATCGTGTGTGATGCTTGTGAACGAGCGAAGAAGTGTCCTTGTTTTGCCAATACGAATTAATTACTCATACCACTGTTATAATTGCACACCAATGTTGCCACATCGAGTATGTATTGGATCCAGTGACACTAGTCGATGGTTTGAGGATTTTTATGGTTCACATCTGGAGTTTCATATTCGCAGCAAGAATTGAATTTGACAGGTCCTTTGTCAAGCCCCTAACTTTCTCCGCAGGACACTTACTATTTTTATGCCCAGCTAGACTTGATTCCCTGAATTAGTTTTTGGAAACTTAATTTTGAGCAGATACATTTTCTATAACCGCAGAGGGCAATGGTTAAAAATCTCATAACAAATTCCCAGCTTTGTCTATTCTTGTCTGCTTGCTCGGCACTGTCTGGTGCGGCTGCGTGACGCTGTTCTCCTCGGCCGGTAGGCTCCTTTGGGGAACACTAATTTGAGTTGATGCTGGCGTCCAAGTTGTTTCCCTGCTTATGCAGTGTGATCCCTTGCGTTGGCGGCTCTTTTTGACTCCTTTGTACTCGTCTGCCGTTGTTGTGTGGGTTCATGCCTGATCCGGTCAATCTGGGACATGCCGAGCAAGTGACTCCCAAATTCTTTTAAATTTCGCGAAACTGCTACGTGCAGTAGCTTGACCATTGCCCTCAGAGGATTTCTCATTAGTTTCCTGTATTGCAGAGGTCCCAATTTTGCGTTAAGCCCCTCGTAGCATGCAAGATGCAACTCGTTATTGTTATGCCCAGACTTGATACCCTGAATTTTGAGCAGATAATCCATGAAAATGAGTTTTGACCTCAATGTGTATACATTATGTCATCAACTGTCGCGACAGTTCTCAGAATGCCATTTATCTCCGAAAGCTCTTCAAAATTTAAAATGTCGCATTGTTTTTCCAACACCGAGTGACGGTACTACACAACCTCGCATTTGGTAGGCCTTGGTTCGCTCTCCAGGCCGGCCATCCTGACTGATGGTTTTCATGGTTTTCCTCAGTCGAAAAGGCAAATGCCAGGGTGGTTCCCCTCAAATCGGCCATGACCGTACTCCTACCTCTTCCCGGATGGATGGAGATGTATTATTTGTTTTTCTATGTTCGTGATAACAAGTTATTTACCTGATATTCCATGACATACTCATGGACCAATGCTACTTATCCCCCAATTATTTCAACTTGTCATTTCACCTCATTTTCTGAATGTGATTGATCCCTGCAATTTTGCTAAGAAAAATGTCAGGAACATGCCTCGAGACCTCCGAGGCAAAGGTTTAGCCTATTTTGTATATACTTCTGAATTCAATTCAATACTGGCTTCTTGCTCGGCACCCTCTGGTGCGGTCATTTCGGCACATGTTGGCTCCCTCGGGTCCATTGGCGTTTTCAAGGCTCTCCGACCGCACTCACTCTTTAAGAGCAGAAGCAAAGTGGATCCCTTGCGTCAGTCCGCTAGCCCTGGCTCTTGGTGTGACCTGAGGGTTGTTGACGACCTGCCGGTGACCAATCTGGAAATGCTGAGCAAGCGGTTGTAAAATCTTTCAAATTTAGCGACACCTGGAAATCGTGCCGTACGATTAGGTGAATCGCCGCGCTTTACCTTTGCCTTAAAATGTTTTATTAGTTTAAACAGTATATAGTGTATGTACCCATTTGACAAAAATGTTATTGTATTTTTTTATTGCTCCCTATTTGAATGTCGAGGCATCCATTCCTTGAAATTGCTTTTTTGACCAGATAACCTTTTCTTTCACATCCAATCACGTTTTGATTGAACTGGATTTATATGTGTTCAAGCCTAACGTTTCTAAAAAAAGGTATTTATTGGCATACTTATTTATCAAGAAAAATGTATTTTATCTGAGGGTAAATGTTGCAGTTCTTGAAAACCCGCCCAAATATATGCCTTGTTGAAGTTAATGTATTGACATCAATTATCTTCTGAAAACGCGTCAAAAATTGTAAGTTGTAAATCTGATATTGTAATTGTTGAATTGTGTTTGCTGTAAATTCAAGTTTCCGTTATATGATGCACCTTTTACACTGTATAATATGCAAAGAATGTATCGTTGTCTGCTTTAGTAAATAATAGTTAATAAATGCTGCTATAATAAGTCCCTAGTTCTGGCAAAAAATAGTACATCGAGTGAAGGTGGGTGGAGAGAAGTCTCAGAAAGGGGAGGGGATGGCCACACCTAGAACAAAGGGGTCATGGTTTCACCGCCGTCTGGTGGGGGGTCATGGTTGCAGGGCCATCTGTGGCAGACAGGCGCCCTACGCAGCGCCATCTATGCCAGACGGGAGAACCAACCCTAATGTTCGGCAGAAATAGCCCAATTGCACTGTCC